>CAKNXH010056177.1:34576-46257 GCA_932178445.1 Andricus quercusramuli
CTTCATGTGAATTCAAATGACTTCAGATATTTCAGGAGATTTCAAGTGACTTCAGGAGAATTCAAGTGACTTCAAGTGAATTCAAGTGAATTCAAGTGATTTCAAGTGACTTCATGTGAATTCATGTGAATTCGAATGACTTTAGATATTTCAGGAGATTTCAAGTTACTTCAGGAGAATTCAAGTGACTTCAAGTGAATTCAAGTGATTTCAAGTGATTTCACGTGAATTCATGTGAATTCAAATGACTTCAGATATTTCAAGTGACTTGAGAAGAATTCAAGTGAATTCAGGTGATTTCAAGTGACTTCGCGTGACTTCATGTGAATGTGAATGGCTTCAGATATTCCGGAGATTTCAAGTTACTTCAGGAGAATTCAAATGACTTCACAGGGGCCATCCATATACCACGATTACAATTTTTTCTACATCTTCAAACCCGCCCCACCCCTCGTGGACAAGCGTGGACTTTTGACGAACCTTCTTCCCCTGGCTCCTCTGTCCACGTGGATTTATATCATATTTGATGAAAATATGGATATTATTGGTATTCAAAAGCTACGGAGCCAAAAGGAGCTGTGAATTGTATGAGAATATGGTTTTTTATAAGAACATAAGCTTCATGATACAAAGCAAGAAGTCCAAACAAAAATTAGTGAATATCGAGGGGTTAGCAACTCGTGAAGTCAGGCGTACACCTTCGCTGAAGTCACTGGCGTGAAGTCACTTGAATTCACATGAAGTCACTGAAATCAATTGAAGTCAGTGTACAATCCATCAGTCGAGTTGTGAAAACCTCGGTGAATATTTCTTTAGTTTTTTATGTGTTTCTAAAAAGAAATCCGAAGATTCAGGAAAACGGGACCCAAATTTGTTCAAATAAAAAAAAAAAAAAAATTAAATGCGTTAAAAAAAAATTATATACAGATTTGTGGGTGATTCTGAACCAATCTATTTAGATTATTACATTTTCCGAAGTCCGCATCGCCAATATTAGGTGAATCGAGTTGAAACTCAACATTGCTCTTCACAATTAGCTACAGAATACGAGTAAATAATTAGTTTCCAAATATCACCCCCATATGTTTATTTTATAGGGACCCTAAAACAGCCTATAAGTGAAAAATTGGGGTTTGCGAGTTGCTGGCGCTAATCATGAGTTTTTTGCGGTTTTTTTAAACAAAGTGTTTCTAACACATAAAATACTACTTCTCACTGATAATTAGACGTTTACATGCATTGTTTTAATAAATTATTATTGCTTTTAGCAATTTTCTCTCAGAATACAGTTAGAAAGTCGCGGTTTTTCCGAATTTTATAATTAGAGTGAGATGATAAATAAAGCAAGTTGACAAAACATAATTGTTTAAACAATTTATTATTGTTGAATACTATCTTCCCGAGTCGAAATATAGGCCCTACTTTGACGCTTTAAGTGGAAGTATTGCCTCTACTTTGAAGCTGCTTATTCTACTAGCTCCTACTTTGCCGCTCCTAAAGATGTTTTCATTCTACTTTGCTTCTACATAGGTCTTAGCCCCTACATTGAAGATCTTGCCTCTACGTTATTGAGTTTTATTAACATCTCCTTTAAACCTCTGTGATCTTCACAGAATTTTTAAGTTCTCTTTTAACGCTCTGTAACTTTTTGTATATTTTTAACTCCTCCTTAGACACTTCACAATCTCTAAATTTCAAAAATATTTTTTGAACTCCTCGATAAACACTTCTCAATCTCTGTATAACATTTTATAATAATTTTTGTAAACAAAAATGAGATACAAATTTTGATATGATATCAAGACATCTATTTCAGAGGAAACTTGGCTTAACACGAATGTTTTAACTTTTCTTTATCATAATATTTATCTTTGTTGTAAATTGTAAATTTAAAATTTGTTAAGTTGAATGGAGGGTCTCGAATGAAAGTTCTAACTTCAAAAGTCGATCTTTTCACATTTTTCTTGAAAAAAAAACGCTAAAATATACTTTTTTCAAATCCAAAAACTTGAGGGATATTCAAAATTGAAACTTTTGGTCCTTTTTTCTTAAACTTTCATAACTTTGGTGATTTTCGTGATATTAAGGTCAATTTTTTTTAATTATTCGTAATAGGGCGCAGTTTCGAAAATTTTTTTTTTCAAAACTGTGTCCATTAGGAATAATAATTTAAAAAATAGACCTTATTATGAATAAAATCACTAAACCCGAGTCGAAATATGGACCCTACTTTGACGCTCTTCACGCTGTCATTTGTAGGGGCTAAGGTTTTAAAGTAGAAGCTATTCCAATGCGATTTTTGCCCCTACTTTGGCGCTCTAATGGGCACAAATTTCCCAATCTTCCACTTGGAGCATCAAAATAGGGGCTCAGTTTTTGCTTCTACTTTAATGCTCCACATTCTACCTTCCCGGACAAAATAAAAATTATTTACGAAAGATTAACAAGAGTAGAGTATGACGAAAACATAGCGACATTTGCGCAATATTTTAAGTTATTTTGCATAATCATTCAACAACAATTTCTTATTGAGCATTGAAAACAACGTGTATCTAATATTGAATAAATGAACATACAACATAATTTGGGTTTTTTCATTCGTCAACAGATCCTAAGTTTTATGCAACTTAAAATGAAAACTACTATTTGTTGTTAAATGAAGATGCAAAATGTTATGTAATATGTACACAATGTCACAGTGTCCTCAACTCACTCAACTTTTGTTAATCATTCGTCAATTAATATGTTTTCCGTACACTTTTATATTCCTTTCGCTGTTGAGTTATAAATCCTTTTTAACTTATAATTTTTGTATTAGAATCTTTTAAAATAGAACGAAGTAATTATTGATATCACAAAATGAACAATTATAAATCTGTAACAGTGTGCTTCAAAAACGGACGAAGTTCTATAATGAAGTAAAACATATTAGGATATAAATATCGAAGTACACATATTATAGAACAGCATAAGTTTTATTATCCTGCTCGTTTTCCTTGTTTTGCGATTCCACTTGTACTAATGTTGGTTTTTCGCCTTCGGAACCCATATAAATATGAACTTATTAATTATTTTCATTGTTCTATCACATATACGTAGAAGACGTTCATACATTTTAATATTCTTTCAAAATAATAAATTTGTAATAATCTTAAGAAGATAATTATTATTACTACAATAGTACTAAGTGACAATATTAAGTTGGGTTAAGGCCCCATTAACTAAAAATGTTACTGTGTTGTATTGTTAATAAAAAATATAGAATAAAAATAAAATCTGGATTTAAATCACAATTATGTTAATTTTTGGCCATGACCTCTATAACTTTTGACCTACTGAAGATATTAATTATTTTCTTTCATATTCGAAAAGCGTTTATCGTCTTCTTTCAAAATGCGATAGAGAATTGAAAAAAGGTTCAAAATTAACAAAATGGCAGCGGTTTTTATCAAACAATTAAAAATCGCTTTTCTCAAAAAACCCACATTTAAACATATGCCAATTATTTTTTTTAAGCTCGTGCTTTGGTAATAGTTTAGCTCGGAAGGTGCTTATAAAATGCCTTTCATCTATTAGCAGAAAATTTGAAAAACATTCAGAAGAATAAAAAGTGTGGGGCTTTCAAGAAAATCTTTTTCATTCGTTTCTTCGAATTTTGAAAACATGAAAAAATACATTTTCTGGAAAACCACACTTTTTTTATTTTTCCAAAAAATTTTGAAAAGTTTCTAATCATAGAAGAAAGGCATCTTATAAGCATCATGCCAGCAGACTAACAAGAAATCTTCATCATCAAAGTAAGAGTTTAAAAAATGGCAAAAAATTCAAAGTGGGTTTTTTGAGAAAATCGATCTTTCATTTTTCAAGAAAAAACCCTTTTTTTCATTTTAAACCTTTTTTCAATGTTCTGTCGCGCTTTGGCAGGAGACGATGAACACTCAATTGGGTCAAATGTTATAGAGGTTTGAAGAAAAAAATTGAGTTTTTGCTCAAAATTCAAGCACAAAATTCAAATACGCCTAACTTTTTGGGATTGTTTTTTTGCAAATCGGAAAAATACGTATCGCCTAATAACCTCCGAAGATCAACATATTTCCTCCCAAGAGATTCTGCGATTCCAAATGCAGAACCCTGCCTGATTTAAAATGGAGTCGGTCGCCTGAAGAATAAAGTTAAATAGTTTCAGAATCGAAACCAGTAAAGAAAATTTAAATGGCGGGATATTTGAAGAAAAAAGTTATTAAAATAAGTTGTAAAAATTTAAATATTCTCAATATTATTTATTGTGGTATTGGAATGAAAACATTATGAATTATTTTTAACAAATTCTGTAAATAATATGTGTCAAGACAGCGACGCCTTATTTGAGCGTGAACATTTTAAATTTCAGTTACTGTATGTGAACTGTAAAGAGATCGAAGTCAATAAATCAAAGTTAATAATACGTCAAAGCTGTTAGATTCCAGGTATAATTATATAGGAGAAATGTTCATTTCCTTATTTCTAACCGTGTGTGTACTTTCGGGACCATCGTCGTTAAGGGGTTAGCCCTACTTGCAACGCAATAAAAAAGTGAATTTTATCGATTTTTTTTTGAAAGAATGAAAAAACACTTTTTGGTAAAAGTTTGTATATTTAAAAGAGTACCATATAAACATAATTTACGCTAATTTTCATTCAAGAATACACATTATTTCATAAGTTACTACTGATACACCGTAGTATGATTTTTTGAAGGTGTATTGCGGTGAGCAACACTGCTCAGGACTCGATCATCCGAAATGGGAAAATCAAAAATATTTCAAGAAATTATAAGTTTTTCTAGTCCTTAACCTAAGTATTAGGACAAAAATTTTGTTTGACAGAATGACGGCCAGTCAAAGTTGAGAAATCGATTTTTGTCGAAAAAAAACACATTCGTTTTTAAAATAAAAAAAAAGTTTTAAATGAAAAAAAATTCCCTCGATTAAGTACTGCTTTTTGATATCACAAAAAAGGTTGCCAAGTTTGGAAATGATCGGTTAAGCGGTTTTCTAGAAATCTTGCTCACCGACTTTGAAAAAGTCGTTTCGAGAAAAACGCATTTAAAGTTCTGAAACTGCCTAGACCTAGACGGACCCGCCTTCACTTCCGACTGAATAACTTCTACAATTTCATTCAGATTTCATTAAGACTTTCAGAAAATATTTTTCAAATGATTTACTTTCAGAAAATGTCAAAACCCAAAAATCGAATTTTTCAAAATTTGCAAGTAGGGTTAACCCCTTAACAACCGCCCAATCAGACAAACGGCACGTGGTGCCGACTGTAGCAAAAGGAAATATATATGAAGATAATATCAAAGATAGCATTATACAGTTATAGGTACATGGTAGTCGCTATCCTATCTATTTCGTAAAATAAGTTACTCTACAGAGTGAAAAATATATAAGAGCAATTCCATGTCAAATCATCTGAAGAATTTCAGCCATTGTTAATAGTTTTGATGAAAATTCTAGTATCCTTCCTCTTAGATGTTGCGAGGAAAAAACCCAAAATAATTGTTAAAAAAATCCAAAAAGTTAGGAAATATTCAAAATAAAAATTTGTGGTCTTTTCTTCTTTAACTTTCATAACTTTGGTGATTTTAATTATATTAAGGTATATTTGTTCAATTATTCGTAATAGGACGCAGTTTTAGAAATATATATTTTTTTAACTGCGTCCTATTACGAATAATTAAAAAAATCACCTTGATATCACTAAAATCACGAAAGTTTTAAAAATTTTAGAAAAGTGGACCAAAATTTTCAATTTTGAATATCCCTCGAATTTTTGGATTAAGAAAAAAATTATTCTAGCGTTTTTCTTTCAACACCTTGAAGAACGTATACAAGAATTTTCATCTGAATTACTAACAATAGCTGAAATCCTTGAGATGATTTGACGTGGAATTGCTTATGATTACGATATTTTTTAAGAAATGTGAAGAGATCGACTTTTGAGGTTAGAACTTTCATTCAAGACCCTCCATTCAACTTAACAAATTTTAAAATTACAATTCACAACAAAGATAAATATTATGAAAAAGAAAAGATAAAACATTAGTGTTGAGCCAATTTTCCTCTGGAATAGATGTCTTGATATCATATCAAACTTTGTATTTGATTTTTGTTAACAAAAATTATTATAAAATGTTATACAGAGATTGAGAAGTGTTTATCGAGGAGTTCAAAAAATATTTTTGAAATTTAGAGATTGTGAAGTGTCTAAGGAGGAGTTAAAAATATACAAAAAGTTACAGAGCGTTAAAAGAGAACTTAAAAATTCTGTGAAGATTATAGAGCTTCAAATGAGACGTTAATGAAACTCAAGAACGTAGAGACAAGCGCTGCAATGTAGGGGCTAAGATTTATGTAGAAGCAAAATAGAATGAAAATATCTTCAAGAGCGGCTAAGTAGGAGCTAGTAGAATAAGCAGCTTCAAAGTAGAAGCAATACTTCCACTTAGAGCATCAAAGTAGGGCCTATTTTTCGACTCGGGAAGAATAAATAAATAATAATAATAATAATAATAAACTCGAAACAAAATATGCTGTTTTTCAGAGGAAATTAAGCGATACGCATTTTTCCGATTTGTAAAAAAAAAAATCAGAAAAAGTATTTGAATTATGTATTTGAATTTTGTGCTTCGTTTTTAAAAAAAAACTCCATTTTTTATTCAAACCTCTATAACTTTTGACCCATTCACGGAAAAAAGTAGATAGTTAGATTCACTTTTATGTATTGTTAACTTCAAGTTTACTTGTTCACATTGTACAAGAAACAATTCAAATAGTTTTTTATACTGAATGAGATTGTAATCTCAAAATATACAAAACCTAAAGTCAGCATTACTACTTCAAATTGTAAAAAGAAAGATTACTAAGAACAAGTAGCTTCAATAACTATTTGGAATTGTACAGTTGAACATGTAAACTGTATGAATAACTAATTCACATAGTAAGCAAAGCATTGTGAGTTTGACTCTTGCAAGTGAGTTCGATCTCCTTTTTCGCATTGCAATAAGCACTGCGCGAGATTGTTAGCCCTACTATTTGAAATTGTGAGTAACTTCAGTGGCATAACTAGAAACGTGTAGGCCCTTTCCGAAAAATTTTTTAGGCGGTCCGCTTGAAATTAAAAAAGAAGGACGACTTATAACTTGCTTATCCGTAAAACAACAGATTTTCGCAGACATTTTACAAAAGGAAATAAATTGTCAGAAACTATTTTATAATGGTTTCTCTTTTTTCATAATATTAGTTGAGATAATTGTTATAAATAAACATAGTGAATAACTCTACTTTATACTTCGATACAGTTTTTTTGTTTTGTACCAAAATTTCAGAATATAAAAATATTATGAAAAATTATATATAAAAAAAAACTTTTTTTTACATTACTTCTGCTATGGAATTTTTTGCTTATGATATTTTTAATTCCTTATAACAATAAAAATGATTGAGATCGTACTTGATGTAGCCACCCAGGTTCGAATATTATATTATTTGGAAGAATTTTTTTAGTAGAATAATGCATTGTTTTCGACATATCATTTTTTGAATCAATAATTAAATAGTATATTATGCACCTAGGGGGAGAAAAAGTGCCTCTCCCTCTTGGCACATAAGATATTTTTCATAACAAATGGATGATTTCAGACATTTCTCGAAATACAGTCATGATTTCAGTCCATATTAGATTTTGTATAATGAAGCATGCAATTAATGTTAACCTAATCTATGGTGATTTTAGAGGTGATTTATGGTAACTAGTCATAGATTATCCAAAATTCATTTTTTTTTAATTCCATAAATCCCCGGAAATTTATGAAAAATTCCGGTAATTTATGTTGATTTTACAGGTGAATATGGTAACTTACCCGAAATTCATTTTCAAAAATTTCCATAAATTTCCGGAAATTTATGGAAAATTTTGGTAATTTATGTTAATTTTACAGGTAAATATGGTAACTTACCATGGAGAACCCAAAATTCATTTTTAAAAATTTCCATAAATTTCCGGAAATTTATGCAAAATGTCGGTCATTCATGGTAATTTTACAGGTGAATATGGTAACTTACCCAACATTCATTTTTTGAATTTCCATAAATTTCCGAAAATTTATGAAAAATTCAAGTAATTTATGGTAATTTTACAGGTATATATGGTAACCTTCCATAAATAACCGCAAAATTCTATTATCTGCAACCAAAATTTCCTCTCAGTTTTTACCGTGAGTGGGCTGATAATCATAAAATGCGAGCTCATAGATGCATAATTTTCATTATTCATCTCTGACGTCACTTTTGAGTCCCTAGGGAGTAAAAAGTAGAGCTTTAGCCCCGCTTCATATGCGTTGAAAAGGGCTGAAATCATGCATGTGTCATAAAAAAATAATTTGTAATACAATTTTAGTTCAAATTAATTTCCATATTCAAAACAGTAATAATTTTTCCAACCTTTTCACATTGATGTTCGTAGAAATCAATACCATTCATTGAAAAAATTTTTTTTCTCATTTTCTTAAGATATTTAGCAAAAATAAAATCTACATTTCTACTGTGATATCGCGATCTTTAATATTCGTTTCTCGGAACCGATTTTTTTTTGTATTAAACAGTTTTTATTCTAATTCAGCATCCTCATATCTCATGAGAAAAATTTTATTTTTGCAAAAAATTTAAATTTGAATCACTATTCAATGTTTGTTTCATCTTAAAATAGTGATTTCAATTTTGCATTTGATATATTATTACAATGTTTAAAATATTTTTTTATTCATACACATATCAGTTATGTAAATTAATGTTACGTTTCAAATGAAGTGAGATGATAATAAAGTAAAATTAAAAATTCCAAAGATTTCATTCAAAATCATTTTTTCAAGTCTTGATTTACAAAAATACAAAATATTTACTGTGTGAGTTGATACTTTTAAGCAAAATATTTTTCCCTAGCTCCTTACAATTTATTAGATATCACCTGTAAGAGATTAATTAAAAAAATTGTAAGTAGACATTTATTTTCTTAGCTGGCCCCGTTTTTCTCAGAGAAACCGCTTGATCGAGACTTTGTCAGAAAAATGTAAGCGGTTCCGTAGCTCACTTGAGTAAGGCGTGCGCTATATTTAGGTTTTAGGACAGGTTTTAGGTAGGCAGGTAGGGTTCGATTCTCCAGCGGGGGCGATTTTTCAAAGCGTTTGAGCGTGCGATCATATGTGTAAGACTCTATGCGTGCGATTGTGTAAGAATAATCGTAAATTACGTGCAGTTATCATATATAACATAATTTTTTTCCTCCTCAAATCGATCGACATTTTACATCATTTTTGTTTTGTATAGAATACGTGCAGTTCATATATACATATACATAAACGCGTTACGATGCGAAATCGGCAAAGTTACTCTTCGCAGAAGGAAAGCTTACTACACGAAATAGTAACTTCTTGTCGCTGAGTATTGATGGTTACCAAGTGCTGCAGTGCATCCTACTATTTGAAATTATTCACCCTACTCTTTTAAAGAGTCAGTTTAACATACCTGAACAAAAAATAGTAATTTTAACAAAATTCACGACGAAAAGCTGCGGTTCAATTTAAAATAGTTAGAACTAGTGGTTTCGAGAGTTCTTCTAACGATCCACTTTTTTCCGTGATTGAGATATTTATTATTTTCTTTTTGATTCTAATAGCGTTTGTCATCTTCTTTCTAAGCGCGACCGTTTTTTTAACGAAAGATCGATTTTCTCAAAAAACCTCAGAAACCTAAAAAAAAATTTGAATTTTTCGCAATTTTTATAAACTTTTACTTTGATAATGAAGATATCCTGTTAGTTTGATGCTCGCGAAATAACTTCTGTAGGCAGGAGAATACTTTTTTTTACAATCGAATTTTCTACTTTTCCTTGAAAACAATGACAGATACAAAAAAATGTCAAGATGAAAGTTTGCACGTCTAAAAAAATTCTATGGAAAATTTATCTTGTTTTCTTGTGATACCTCTCACAGTTTACGAGAAAAATTACATTAAAAAAATTTCTTCTGGCTTCAAAAATGGTTTAGATGGCATGATGCTGATAAGATGCCTTTCTTCTATGATTAGAAACTCTTCAAAAATTTTTAAAAGAATAAAAAAGCATCTTATAAGGACCATGCGAGCTGAACCATTTTTGAGGCCGGTAGATTTTTTTCCCCTAAAAATGTGATTTTTAAATTTTTCTCGTTAACTAGGGAAAATATCGCAAAAGAACAAGAGACATTTTTCATGGGACTTTTTCAGACGTGCAAACTTTCATCCCAACATTTTTTCGTATCTGTCATTGTTTTCAAGAAAAAATAGAAAATTGGATTGTGAAAAAAAAGAATTCTCCTAGCTAGAGAAGTTGTTCAACAAGCATCAAACTTAAGAGATATTATTGTTACCAAAGCACAAGTTGAAAAAAATTGGCAAATATTTAAAGGTGGGTTTTTTAAGAAAAACTGCTGCTTGAATATGAAAGAAAATAATAAATATCTTTTTTAAGTCAAAGTTATAAATGTTATGGCCAAGAATCAACATAATTGTGATTTGAGATTTTATAAAAGATCACTACATGTTATTAAAACAAAAAAATTAAATAGGGCGATGGCACCAATTCTTCGATGTTGAAATTCTCTCAACTTTCACTATTCTCTTATCCAGATTTCATTTTTATTCTACAATTTTTATCAAGAATACAAAACAGTAACATTTTAACTTAACGGGGCCTTCACCTTACTTAATTTTGTTACTCAGTACTATTGTAGTAATAATTATTTTCTTGAGATTATTATAAATTTATTATTTTAAAAAAATATGAAAATGTGTAAACAAGCAGGATAATCAAACTTATGCTGTTCTATAATATGTGTACTTCCATATTTATATCATAATATGGTTTACTTCATTATAGAACTTCGTTCGTTTTTAAAACACACTGTTACTGGTTTATAATAGTTCAATATTTTGTGACATCAATAATTAATTCGTTCTATTTTAAAAGATTCTAATAAAAAAATTATAAGGAAAAAAGGATTTATAACTCATCAGCGAAAGTAATATAAAAGTGCACGAAAAACATATTAATTGACGAAAGATCAACAGAAGTTGAGTGAAATGAGGACACTGTGAGATTGTGTACATATTACATAACATTTTGCATCTTCATTTAACAACGAATAGCAGTTTTCATTTTAAGTTGCATAACACTTAGGATTTGTTAACGAATGAAAAAGCCGAAATTATTTTGTATATTATTATTATTATTATTATTATACCATTAAGCCATTTCCCTTTCGGGGTAGGCGTGACTTGCTCGGTTGGAAAGTAGTGGGATAGGTATATAGGTGTAAAGTAGGTCGTTATATGGTATAAGGTAGATAGGTATATAGGTATATGTGTTATGGTATAGATATTTTAGATTGATCTGGAGTTTTCGTGTTATTTATTCAAATAACATGTTCACTCCGCAACACTGCTCCGACCCAGGTTGCTGATCAATCTCTCTAGCGATCACCCCAAGTGAGGAGCCTCACAAAATTGTTATGTATGGTTCCCCACTTGGGCCCATTAGTATCCAAGGTCTTTGTTTCAGGCATCATTCACTCTATTGTCACTCTGCTTATAAACTATTTGTCGCCA
>CAKNXH010056178.1:0-12350 GCA_932178445.1 Andricus quercusramuli
AACATTTTTTTTTGGTCATATTTTTTATCAAAATTTTTTCATATTTTATGTTTTCGTTACTCTCATTGATGTATGTAACATATATTTTGTTCATCATTTTCGGTTGAGTGGTTTTCGAGAAAAACCACTTTTTTGATTTTTCTTTCCCCCTCCATAAGTCACTCAAAAATGCAATTTTAAGGTTATCATTTGGGAAAATTATACTTCACATGGGCATGAAACTATGACGTAAATTTGAACTTGATACGTGCGGGGGCAGATTTTACATGCTTAACCGGCTAGGCCCTTTGTACCTCTTCTTTGGATGAACAAATTTTGTCCCTGTCATTTTTCTCGTAGCTTGTGTTATTCGTCTAAAAATTTAATTTCACTATTTCCAATGCTATCTTTTACGAATAAAACAAAAACTACGCATCATATCAAAAAGTGAATAATAACAAATTTAGAGATCTTTTTTGGGTGCATAATTTTGTTCCATTCATCTTTGGTCGTATCTTGCATAGTTTGACAGCAAAATGAAATTATTGATTTTTCATTATTTTTTTGTGTGATCAAAATTTGGATTTTTGATTTTTCTAAAAATTCAAAAAGTTGTTACGAAAATATTGTAGGGTGTTCAAAAAGAAACATTTTTCTCCTCTTGACTTTTTTTCATATCGTGCGTTTTTCGGCATAAAATGTTCATCTACGTTTGATTTTTGTAATTTTGAAAATGCTATAACTCTAGTAATTTTTTTCTTATCCGGAAAAGTCAATGAGATAAATTGTTCGAGTTTTGGAGTTCTATGAATATCCGTACATAGAATTTTTGAATTTTGAAAAAAATGGTCTCAAACATTTTCAAAATGCTCTAACTTTTTGAATTTTGATAGAAATTAGCTGGTTAACAAACTTGTTCTTTCCTTTTAGGCCCTAAAAAAGTTTGCCAAAGCAGAACCCAATCTGATTATTTTTTCGAAAGTTATCCTGCCTACAGACTGACAGACAGACTACAGACAGACAGACACCTTGGTAAAAACCTTTTTTTCTAGCTCAGGGGGTCTCAAAACGTGGAGATTTCATGAAAACCGACCAAGTCAAATTTTACACAAAACCAATACCTTCTCATCAGAATGAGAATGTAAATAATACGTTAAAATTCACGTTAAATGGTCATGATGTAATTGCCACAAGTTGCTTTTTCTGCGTTAAAAAATAAAAAAACAAAGTGGCTGTCATTGAAGTCAGGCCCCTGCATATTGGCAACCTGCTAATGGCGGCTTCAAGCGGGTTGCCAATATGCAGGGGCCCGACTTCAATGACAGCCACTTTGTTTTTCTACTTTTTAACGCTCAGAAAGCAACTTGTTGCAATTAGGGCATAACCATTTAACGTAAATTTCAACGTATAATTATAATTGCAACAGTTTACATATTTATTTTGCTTCTTTTAATAATTATAATGCCATATTACTCTAACATTACTTTACCATTACTTTACCATCACGCTGTAGCGTATTGCTTGCGTTCGACTAGTCCGCCAGGGTAGGCACATTCGCCCTATTTGATTTCGAGTCTCCTCCGAGCGCCTCCCGACAGATGACTTCTGTGAGAGTATTGCTGACAGCACCCTCTATATCCACGAAAGTGCTCACGGCATATCCCTTTTGTTCCAGTTGCTGCTCCAATTTTGCCACGACAGCATGGAGCGCAGTTTCTGATGAGCAGCGTGCCTGAAAAGCATGCTGCCCTCTGTGCAGCGGGGAGACTAAAAGCACTTCATCCCTGATATGTCTCTCGACCAGCTTCTCCAACGTCTTCAGGATGAAAGACGTTAAGCTGATCGGTCGGAAATCTTTTGCAACAGTGAAACTCTTCTTTTCAGGTTTGGGAATGAAGGCTCTACTATCCTTCCATGCATTTGGTACATGTTTTAGGGCGAAGCTTCCCCTAAATAATTTCGTCAGTGGAAGGACGACGAAATCCATGCATTTCGTAAAAGCGCTGGATAGATGCCATTTGCCCCTGGTGATTTGAAGGGTCAGAAAGACTCTACGGCCCATTCCACCTTTTTGTTATCAACGACCGTGGTGACGAAATTCCAATCAGCCTTCTCCATCTCTTGGCCCCAGCCTACCTCCTCTTGGCCTGTTCGGATACGCTGAAAACCCCTCCAGTCCTCCTGTTTATACTTTCTCATATTTTTATTGTATTCATACTGGGACGTCTTATAGATGTCCTAGTCTAGAGCCAATTTAGTTCTATTTCCCCTGTTGCACAACGCTCTTGTCTTTTTATGGAGTTTCTCCAGGTGGGCATTCCACCATTCTGCTCCTTTCCTAAACTTAATTGTACTTGTAGGGTAATTGTTCTCACTTGATGTATTTGGAGCCCTCCGCAGAAAATGCAAGGCGTGCTCTAACGCATTAATAGTACCATAGCTTGTGGGAAATTCTACCAGCCTCCCTTTGATTTCCTCTTTATATGAGTCCCAAAATGTATTTCTGTGGTTTCTGATCTTTGAAACCAGTGATTTTCGTAGGGTTAAACAAAGCAAAATATATTTGTGGTCCGAGAGGGACTCCTCATCAGGGACTGTCCAGCCCACTACCGTGCTCCTCAGTTCATCCGAGCATAGATTAAAATCAAGAACCTTACTCCTGTTTTTAATCTGGAATGTGAGAGTATCACCCTGATTCCGAATCTCCAGCTTAGTGCCCGCTAGGTATTCGATTAAATCTCTCCCTCTGCCATTGATGCTTGTGCTCCCCCACACCGTATGGTGAGAGTTTGCATCACAGCCCAACAGCAGAGGAATCCTGTTCTCCCCGTGTAGAAAAATCTCGTGGCGCTGTACTGTTTCTGTCTAGTCCGCCTTAAGTCGACACTGGCGCGCCACAGGCTGACTATAATCCAGTGGCTAGACTAGAACGTAACGCTCGGATCGACTAGTTCCTAGACAGATCAGCTATTTTAATAAAAAATAATTCATAATTAAATAATATAATTATTTTTCATGCCATAAAAAGCCAATATATAGATTTTGCAGTCAATTAAAAATACAAAAAAAGTTTTCGTACACAAGAAAATGAAGAAATGAGTTTCCGCAAATCTCTTGTACATACGCCGGGTGTCGAAATTCTTATGTGACTTCCTATTATATTATTGTAAATTTGTCACGTCGTCTCAACACCTAGGCCATCTAGAAGTTAATTTTTTTCATTTTTGTCGGATATGAATTTCAATTCATTACATCCTAATATTTATTTCAATAAAACACGAAAATTGTTTAAACATTAAAAGTGCTTGATGTGTGAATAAATCATTAAAAAAATTAAGTTTGTATGATTTTACTTGCGATTAGGCTACGAAATAATGATTGTTTATTATTTCGAATAATCAATACATTAGGCTTGATTATCATTTACGCAATCAATAAATAATCAAAGTAAATTTCCAGAATATCATCAATATTATACACATTATAATTAAAGTCGAACCTCCATAATTCGAACAGCAAGGGACCGGCTGAAAAGTTCGAATTATCGAGGTTCAAGTTTATGTATGTTCATATGTATTCATTCATTATGAAGAACCAGCATTTATTAATTAATAATATTATATATATATATATATATATATGTTTGTATGTACATACACATACACATATTTGTTTATTTAAAAGAATTAGTCCAACGTTTGAATAATTGTTGGTCCTGAAAAGGACATATTGTTTATAAAATAAATTTTAAAAAATCATTTATTTCCTTGTGAAAAAGTCTGAGATGCTGGACTGCGTCAAACTGATGACTTTTTCCTTGGCTGCAAAATTTGCAAGCTGTAGAAAAATCACTAAGAATCTTCTCTTTGTTCTTGAGAAAAGTAGATAGTATTCCGCGGAATTCGAAACTCTTCATCGATCTGCGATTTTTTTCTCACGCCCTTTTCAACTTCTCTGATAGCAGCGACTTTCTCTGCTAAAGTCAGAGTTTTATACTCTGCCTTACTTAAATCCGTCATATTAGACTAAAAAAAACCCAGAGAATGGAAAATAAGAAAACTGGACAATACGAAATGCACTCAACGAAAACTCGACTGAGAATGTAAGCTCTGTAGATTTGAATTTTCTGTTATAGAGGATGGTGGCGGCCGTCTGTCACTCAACTGGCGCGCCGGGAAAACCCCTGCGACCGTCTGGTGCTATGTATTGTAGCATCTTACGGTTCCACTTTGACTGCAGTCCTCAAGTTCAAACAGCAAAAATTCGAATTTCTCGATACACTCGATATGCGAAAGTTCGAATTATCGAGGTTCTTTTTACATGAGTTAGTATAGGAACGTCAAGGGACCGGAGCAAATGTTCGAATTATGGGTGTTCGAATTATGGAGGTTCGACTGTATTATAAATTTAATATAAATTTATAATGACTTTTCGATATAATTCAATTCAAAGAAATTGTTTTCAAACATTCTTAAAAAACCTCTAGCCTTTTCCGCTTCTGCCCCCGAGTCTCACCTTAATAACAGTGAGATTCCTGGAGCCAGAGCTTAGGCACCAAAATCGCATCCATAATCTTGACGGCTATGCATGCCCTTCGCGTTTTTTTACGCAGCCCTTATATATGGCGCCACGCCCTAACAAGCCACTGATTCTTTCCCTGTGTAAGCAGCAATTGTTCAACAATTTTCAATATTTTTCATCTATAATGAATGTTTCAATTTGAAGGATATTATTAATGATGGAAATAATCCACATTAATTGAAAATTGTAATTTGAAACACTGTTATTTAAAAATTATTATATATAATAGTATATTGATAATTTCTTCTTGATGTACAATTCTAAAAGATTAATAATTGAACCAAAACAGTTTTAAATGCTGTGAATTAAAAATAATAATTTCATTTCCACCGCCTTTCAATAAATGTAATGAAAAATTTAATATTAGAGGAACGGCGGGTACAGTGGACCAGCGGGAACAGTGGACCTGTCAACTTAAAAAGAAATGCTTATTGCAAAATGTTGATTTTTTCATTGGTAACGTATTTCTGTATTGCGGATATGTCTATTCAGGTTTCATACGATTTGCGTGATTTTCTTGTCCAGAAAAAAAATAATGTCGATTTTTGATGGTCATTTTGTATTTTTTTGTGCAACAAATTTTTGTAATTAAATCTCAACAATAAGTCCAAAAAATGGGAAATGTTATTTATGAGGTTACTGTAACACATATGATAATTGTAATATAGCACACTATTAAAATATGAATTACCAGTAATAAAGAAACGAAATATAGTTCAAAAAGTGCACGGCGGGTACAGTGAGCCACTGCATTATTAAGTACAGTGGGCCAACATATCACTGTAAATCATTGTAATTTGGATTACTTGTGATAAGTACGCATTGTCAAAATCGTCGCAAATAAGTGTCAATCACTCAGCTTTTTTTTCAAATTTTTTTTCGTTAGAGTAGCAACATTTGTCAACAAAACGACAAATTCAGACACAGTAATTCACGGCGAGTTTTAATTACTTCTTCCAGAGTCAGAATGGTTCAAAAAAAGGTCACTGAGAAACATCTCCATTAAATTTTAAATTTAGTTGTTCAAAGTGGAAATGTCATTACAACTTGCACTGATTGAAATATGTTGCATAGCGATTTCTCACATAGCTCACTGTACATGCCCTCGTGACTCACAGCACCCGCTTAGCCCGGTACAACGGACCAATTCACTCAATTTTTTGAGGAATCTAGAAGAATACCTGGATGTCATTTTTCGGAAACAAAACTTTTTTCGTGACCGCAAATAGTGATAACTTTAAACTTTAACTTTTAACTTTAAACATTTCATTTGATTTTCATAAAACATTGGTTTAAGAATTAAAAATTAAAATGAAAAACTTGGTCCTCTGTACCAGCCGTTCCCCTACTGTTTGAAAAATCTAACTGAGTTTCAATGCATATATATTCCTGGGTAAAAAAATTTTGGTATGAGATTGATCTAAGAAAACATATGGGAAATCATATGGGAGTGATCTCTCAGATAGTATAGTAACAGAATGGCAAATTAGACGATCCCATAGTTCATGTATATTTGACTTCACTGTTGCGAATTCGCACCAAAGAAAATTTCAATTTTGTAGAATTCAAAGGGAAATGAATTGAAATTTTACGTCGGAAGGCATATTCACTTTTCCAATCATCTATAATTTTCATGGTGATAACGAACTTCAAAAACGGAAAATCCCGAGTCGACTCAGTGTGCCTATAGAGAGTGCATCAAAGAAGTGTGCCTACCACGGGTTAAGTATAACCGAAGTGTACCCTGCTTAAAATGCCAGATAGGATCTGACAGGAACCAGATACGACCCAGATAGAAACGGGCTAAGTTTTGTATACAGTTTTATCCGGGATCTATATGGATAATAATTTTCAATCAGAGATGTAAACGGATCAATCCGGGTTCTATCAGGGACACGAGACCATTTGTGTATTTTAGCAAAGTCCTGATTGACCATCTATTCGGGTCTGTCCGGTAGCTCTCCGGCCCGTGGAATCGGAAATTAATTTAGTCTTAGTCAAAATGATCGTCTATCCAGGTTTATCCGGCACCTATTCCGGCCATGAAAACAGAAATTAAGTGTCTGTCTGGGTCTATCCCGGACCTACCTGGTACGCGAAAACAGAAAATATTTTACTTTAATTACAGAATTAGTATCTATCAGGGGCTATTCGGGACCTATCTGGGGAAGTCCTACAGTATATGCTTATCCGGGCCTATACGGGACCTATATGGGCCGTGAAAACAGAAATAGAAGTGTGTGTCTGGGTCTATCCGGGACCTATATGGCACACGAAAAAAGAAATTATTTTACTTAGTTCAAGATTAGTATCTATCAGGTTCTATCTGGGACCTATCTGGGAAAGTCCTACAGTGTATGTTTATCCGGGCCTATCCGGGACCTACTTGGGCCGTGAAAACAGAAATAGAAATGTCTATCCGGGTCTAACCGGGACCTATCTGGGAAAGTCCTTCAGTGTATTTTTATATGGACCTATCCAGGACATACCTCAGCCACGAAAACAGAAACATTCTTTTACTCTAAGTTCAAGCGAAGCGACTATCAGGGTCTATCCAGGACTTATCTGTGAGTTTATGGTCGGAAAAAGAAACAAGTCTTACAGTTTATATTTATTTTGGTCTGGGACGCAAGGCCAGATACTGGTGTCCTTAAAGTCAAAAATGGCCTCTTTCTGGGTGGCCGCTAAGAAGCCAAGACAAACAAAACTTTTGTCAATTTCTGTTTTTGACGATTTCAAAAAAGGCTCAGGGTCATTAATATCCAGAACTCCACTTCAGAACAAATTTTGAAATTTATTTTAGTTTTTAGGAATTTTTCTTAAATTTTTATTTATACGGTATATATCGAGAGGCATGAATATGTAAATGAGATATCCTTTGACGTATGAAAAGTAATTCACCTCAAAGCGAAGGGTCAGATGATTGGTGATCAAATGATGATCACTTTTATGTGTGTCTAAAAGCGCAAACTTTTTCGCTCTATACATCTTTCGTATGACCGTATAACTTTTCTTGAAACTTATTTACATTATCCGTAAATTAGTAACCACGCTTTCAATCTGATTGTAGAGTCGACTCTATGCGGATGATTATTATAATCAGGAGCACATGCTGCACAAGAATCTATCGAGTTTTCATCAGGACTTAAAATGGACACAAAAGTACTCTTGGATCTAAGGATATCGGTACAATGTTCACTTGAATGGCCCAAAAAACGTTTTTTGAGCTAGAGGGCAAGAGACATTTCTCCAAAAGTGCCACCCGGCACTTGAAAATCCCAATATTTACCAAGGGAAAATTTTAGATTTTCGAAAAATTGTATTGATACTTCAGCATTTGATCGAAAGTTGCCAAAGTTTTCAAGGATTGAACAAAATAAAACCAGATCATAAAATTGTATTCTTAACCCCCTCTTACCCCCCATCCTCAACAAACACAACACCCCAAATATGTCCCAAAAATAAAAAAACTACATTTTTACGAATTATGGTTCATTTTCAGCATTTCCTGCCCTATTTTTAATACAATTGAATACTAGCAGACCATATAAATATTCCTTATTATTTAAACAATTGAATATTGCTTATTTTCAAAATTTCAAAAATCGATTCAGAAGTGTCCACTTTTTTCTCAAGTTGGTATCCTATGTTACTTATTGTTGAATACTCACATAAATTTTATACTTTTCTTCTGATATTCAACAAATTTCTATTTGATTAAACAATTTTCATTTGCTAAAGCAGTTTTTGTTTCGAAAACTTTCAAAAAATAATATAAAATGGAACACATAATTATTTTTCTGACTGTACATTGTACAGAAAGAATATATTAACGATCTTTCAACTGCTTAAAGAAATTAAATTTTATTCAATAATTATCGTTCACGAAAAATATGTTTTAAATCTTATTTTCTAGAATAAACATAATATTGAATGATTTTAAGAAGTGGTGAATTTTGCTAAAGAATTCATGTAATTGTTTAAACTATTAATTATTGTTTAATTTAAAATTTGCTTTAAATTGAGTACGGATAGTTTACATCTGTTTTGAGATTCTTTGCATATGTACTATATATGTATTACATTTTATATTATTTTTTTCAAGGTTTTTGCAAAAAAACTGCTTAAGCACATAAAAATTGTTTAATGAAATATAAATTTGGTAAACATTAGAAGAAAAGTATCAAAGTTATGCAAGTATTCAACAATAAGTATCATAGGATACCAACTTGAGAAAAAAGTCGACATCTGTGGCTCGATTTTAAGAAATTTTAAAAATAGACAATAATTATTTGTCTCAATAATCACATTTTTTTTTTAATTTACTACTCCAAACAATGCCCAACTATTATTAACATTTGAACCATTAAACATTGTTTAAGAAGTCATGAAGGATATTAAAATTATTGTCCATTAGCAATTATTTTTATTGATAAATAAAGCAGAAACTCTGAAAATTAACAATTCGACGCCTCCATTCAATACAAGTATATAGGCTGACAGCGCCGTCTATGAGACTATATGCGAAATGGGCCGTGTATGAGACTATATGAAATTTGTACCGAGTATGAGACTATCTGCATTCTAGCAACTTTTCAGGAGAGCTGTTTGAAGTTTGAAATGTTTAAAAAAAGTCATAGGTGCACTCCAAAATAATGAAAATTTTTGCTTATGTTTACTCAACTTCTAATCTCAATATTTCCCCCCAAATTCTGTCAATGAACGAGTTTGAAATCAATAAAAAGTTGATAATAAGTAGATGACTTTTCTCAGAATGGATATAATTTTAATAATAGCTAACTAAAATGAATAAATTTGAAATATATAAATCACTGAAGTTGATGTTTGAAGTATATGGATGTTTTTCAATAATTTGCCTGTATGCAAATTACTTGAAAGCTGTAGGAAATAAAGGAAAAGCAAAAAGCTTATATTCGAGGTTATGTTATTATATATAACCTCCAAATGTCACATAGTATCCTTGGTGTGGATACAACATACAGGGTTGCCACCACTGCATTAAAAAACCATACCTCTTATTTAATAAAAAGAAAGTATAATTCCGTCGATAATTGTATTTCGACTGTGACTTTTGAATAAGATCATACAAATGGAATTTCCGGTGTTGTGTTTTGAAAAAAAGTACTTTTTGTAGGATATTTACATTCTTTCGCATATTTTTAATTTTTCTTATTTTGTCGCCCTTTCTTCGGAATGTCTGGCATGCTATAGATCCATAATGCACGCAAAATTAAATAAAAATACTAATTTATATATTCCTTTTTATTCCTTTAATACTTTACATAATTGTAAAATATTTTAACAAACGATGCAGGATTGTTTACACTATTAGAATATAATAATAACTCAAAACCGTCAAAAATGCAGATAGTCTCATACTCGGTACAAATTTCATATAGTCTCATACACGGCCCATTTCGCATATAGTCTCATAGACGGCGCTGTCAGCATATAGACTTATATTGAATGGAGGCGTCGAATTGTTATGTCATTTGAAATGGCGAATAAACGGTAAAACGTGTATTGGTTATAAAAAAGTTTATTTTACACACACATCTAGATAAATCAACGTTTTTATATAAAACAGAAAAACAAACAGTTTAGAAATTAGAAAACTAAGTTAAGACATTATATGGTATGTTAATTTTGAAATGTACAAATTGTAATATATTCTCGACCAAATCGGAGAGTGAGTTCCGCGTTTGGTGACTGTCGAAATTGTAATGAATTGAGAACGAAACCAAAAATATCTTTGACGAAAGCCAGGATGACTAAAACCCAAAATTTCAAAGTATATAGAGACAATAAATCTGCAAGCTGAAATTGGTTGCGAAAGCAATTTTAAGAAAGGATGAGTTTTCCTTGGAGATACCTATTAAGAGCTTAGGATCTGGACCTAGACAATTTTGGTCACTTGGTCGTATCATAAAATGCGGCTGCTTACTCTAAACTTTAATTACATGGTTTTGAGAATTCACCGAATGATTTGAATAGACAGAAATGCTGAGAGAAGATTACCCTAAAATACTTTAAGGATTTGATATTTAGGGTTTCTAGGTGGAGAGTTTCTTGTAGTAAATAACTACAAGTGTGGGCTCACCACACCCACGACATGCCAACAGCACGTAGTTAGTAGTATTCCCGGACGGTCACCCATCCAAGTACTAACCGCGCACAACACTGCTTAACTTCAGTGATCTAACGAGAACTGGTTTTTTCAGCGTGGTATGGCCGTTGGCGTAACAACAATAATACGTAAAAATGTAGTTGTTTTTAATTTTTTGGTTATATTTGGGGCGTTGACGGTGGGGGGAGGTTGGGTTCAAATTGAAAGCTATTGGTATGGTTTTATTTTCTATAAACTCATCTTTAATTCCTGAAAAAGTTTCGCAACTTTTGATCAAACACTGAAGTATCAATCCAATTTTTCGAAAATTCAAAATATTCCTATGTTAAATATATGGAATTTATTGTTAGAATTTATTGTTAGAATTTTAATGAAAAAAACAGATTTTCTTTCTCCAGAATTGGAAACTTGTTTGGTAGGGGGGGGGGGGGGGGGCTTGCCCACTAGAATAAAAAAAATTGTGCAATGCATTTTTGGACCACCCTGATGTTTACATTCAACTTTGAGGATAGAATATTACAGCTTCAAGTATTTTTTATCTGGAAGTATTTTTTTAACTTGAATTAAAAAAAAACATTTATAGTAGCTGCTTTTGTTTTTACTTTCCTTTAAATTTGGAGCACTACAATTTGATCAGAAATCACAAATTAATTAAATAATTTAATTGAATATTTGAATATTAGAATTTTAATAAAAAATTTTTTTATTCAAGTATTCAAATTAGGCTTTTTTTGAATCCATTTACCAATTTATGAAATGTTTACAACAAAAAATATATATAGATAGATATATATTTCTCAGTTAGCCCTGGCGAAACAGCTTGGCTGAAATTTTGCCAACAAGATTCAAGCGATTCGATGGCTCAATTGACTAGGGCGTGCGTCAGATATTTAGGTTGAGACTCATATTTAGGATGTTCTGGTAGGGTTCGAATCCCCAGCGGGTATGATTTTTGAAAGTGTTTGAACGTGCGATTATGTTTGTAAGTGACCGTGTTTGCAATTGTATAATTTCGAAAATAAATTAAGTGTAGTGACGAATATAACAAACCATTTTTTTGCCAATTTATCATTATATTACATCATCTGTTCCGAACTTCTGTACGGAATAGGTCCCTGCTATGACCGGATAGGACCCGGATAAAACTGTACAAGCGGCCGTACAGGTCCCGGATACGAAATTGTAAGGCGAATAGATCCCGGTTAGAACCGGATAAGACCCGGATAGAATTTCCAAGCACCCAGGATAGGTCCCGGATATACCTGGATACGAAATTCTATGACGAATAGGTCCCGGATAGGACCAGATGAGACATGAATAGAATTTCCAAGCACCCCGTATAAGTCCTGGATAGACTCGGATACGAAATTGTATGCCGAATAGATCCTGGGTAGGACCGGATGAGATCCGGATCGAAATTCCAAGCGACCCGTATAGGTCCCGGATAGACCCGGATACGAAATTGTATGCTGAATAGATCCCGTATAGGACCGGATAAGTGCCAGTTAAATATATGTCCTGGTGTCCCGTGAAAGTTCCAGATAGACATGGATACAACCCTGGACAAAAACCGCATTTCACCCCGGATAGGCGCGCATATAGTCCCGAGTCTATCCGGGTTCTATCCGAAACTGTAAGCAGG
>CAKNXH010056178.1:22350-53288 GCA_932178445.1 Andricus quercusramuli
TTGATTTTAGACCAAGTAGACAAAAAACATTAACATCATATAAAAATCTTTTCCAATATTTCATTTTTTCTAATGTTATCTTTAGAAATGCATTACTTAAAATAAAAAATCATTTCAATTTTCGTAGGACAAAAGTTAACATATCGCTGCATTCGGAAGGCTTTAAGCTTTCGGATGCTTTTTATTAGACATTCCAGAAATTTTTTGTGTACGAGTTTGAATTAAAAAAAGTGAGGGGCTTCGACTTTTGGACTTCCCCGCCATACGTGGCGCGTCCCCGGGTGGCAGATAGGAGAATGCTCGCTGGAAACAGAGGGTAGGGCTGAAATAATATAGGCCCCGCGGACCAAACAGACTGGGTGAAGGACACACCGAGAAAAAACCATGACCGTTCCCTGCCGAGGCCCTGTACCGAGGGTTTCTGCTGAATACGGTTACACTACTCAATAAGCAGTCGCGCGAAAGGGTCCAGGGATGGTCCCGAAGGAAAAACCTCCAGGTCAACGCGTTAATCCACCGTGCCGATGACTGCATGGCACCAGGGGTGTGGTGTTCCAAACGGTGTCTCTAGGATACCAGGTCGCCTTCTAGAGTATGCAGACCTTACCCCCGCATGCGGGGCTCTGCGGGGGTGGACCTACACTTCCCTAGCTACTCGTGGGAATTAATTGGTGAAAGATATCAAAACAGCAAACAAGAATATATGTGAGGAGTTGGGAGCTGACCTGGATGAAGTGGTGGAGATCCCTGATTTCTACCAAAAGACGCTGGCTAAGCAAGACCAAATGTGGGCGGCTGAGGGCGTGAAGGAGTACAAAGATCGTGTGAATGATCTGAAGGATTTTTTAGCGAAGATGCAGGATTTCTGCGACACGAAAAGAAATATGTTCATGCCTATTAGGCATGGACTAAGTGAGGCGAGAAATGTCTTGATGATACTGGAGTACAGCATACGTATGGCGGATGCGTCTTACCAAGACGCGCTAAAATACGCTGAAAAGGAGGTAACGAAAAAGTATTAGAGGATGGCAAATGTGAGCAAAGGGACCAGCCACGACGGTGCTCAGACTGAAGAAGCCGTGGAAAGTCCCACTCCTCATCGTGAGAAACGAGAGAGAGAGAGCTCACTCTGAGTCCCGTTGAGGCTGACCCCTCGAGGCCACTGACCCACGACTGTGATGGCCTTAACCCCTAAAAAAGATGAGGATGGGTTGCCCACACTCGCAGCCCAGCCGAAGAAAAAGAAGGTGAAGCCGAAGAGAGCCCGACCCGAGGTGGTCCTGATAAGACCAACCGAGGGTTCGAGCTATGCGGAGGTCCTCAGGAACCTCAAGCAAAAGCTGAAGCCGGACACCCTTGTTGTAAAAATCAGGGGTGTCAGGCAGACCCGAAGAGGAGAGGTTCTTGTGGAGGTGGGCCGGCTGTGGATGGCACATCAAAGCTGTCCACGACCATCAAGGAAGCTGTAGGAAATGGGAGAAACGTGCGTGAGCTCGTTCCCCGCATCGAAGTCGAGATCCTGGACCTTGACTCGATCACGGACGAAGCAGAGATCGAGGCTGCAGTCCGAAACCACTTCGGAGAAGCTGCAGCTGGGGAAATCAAGGTGAGCTTGACGAAAAAGGCCTTCAGAGGTAATCTGAAGGCCTTTGTCGAGATGAAAGAGGAGCTGGCGGCAAGACTTCTCTGCACGGTACACCTCAAAGTGGGGTGTGTGTCCTGTCGCGTGCGGAAGAAGACGGAGTTCGTTAGGTGTTTCCGCTGCCTGGGCTTTGGCCATATGGCGGCGGGATGCAGGGGTCCAGATAGGACTTAGGCCTGCTGAAGTTGCGAGAAGGAGGGCCATAGGGCTGCGGCGTGCGAAAGTAAGCCGCAGTGCTATCTCTGCGCCGCTAAAGAAGAGAAAACCCGGAGCGACCATCTGCTGGGTACAATGCGGTGCGCGTAGTTCGGGGAGGCCGCCTCTGCGAAGTAGCGAGATGAACGACGCAAATAGCTGATCACACCCAACCAAGATGCCGAAGGCCGACGAGCCCGGGTTGTGGTACCACCACACCACTGAGGACGATGCGTGCATCCTGGTTGGATTGTGAGGAGAAGAAGATGAAAAGACCAAGTTGGCAAACAGCGGGACGCCGAAGCACGGCGTAGTATGCCTATAATCTATGTTCCTCAAGTAATCCGAAAGCGGATTCCGAGAACATGGGTTGGCAGGTAAGTGCATAAAGCATTCTACAATTCAATTTTCCTTTCAAAAAAAAAAAAAAAAAAAAAAAAAAAAAACCCATGTCTCAATACTCCCCTGAGAATCTCTATAGTCTATAGGGTAGCCCAGTACGTAAAATTTGATACATTTTCATAATTTAAAATACGTTCTCTTTTGTTCACTATGAAATTAATTATTTAAATAACAATATTTGCAAATTATTTCGTTTCTAGTAAATAATTTCTACACTTTTAGGGCCTCATATCTCTTTAAATGTCTTATCCAAAAGCTTTACGAAAATATTAAATTATACCGCGTATTTTTCTAAATTATATAACAAAAGCTTAACTATACACTAATTTACTTCTTGGCATTTTAAATACGAAGAAATTAAGAAGTTTGCTGTGATAAAATTAAAATTGCTAACAAGTACTGAATTTAAAAGTTAAGGGTTATTTAACAATCTTTTGAATTTATATGTCTTGTAAAATTTGAAGAATTTTTCTTTCATCAAAACCCATAAATATGAATTATTCTATTATATTTTATTGCGTTCACTCATCATAAGATTCTGATAGACTGCTGGTAAGTTTGCAGTTACAATTTTATTACATGAAATTCTGAACGACAAATTCTCATTTTTTCAAATACTTTTTGCTTTCTGCCTCTTTAAATACATGTGAGGTATCATTTTTCGTGATTTTTTAGCGATAACATCATTATACTTGCACAGTTCAACCTTTTATCACATTATTTTTACAAAATTTTCGAAGATTATTATTTTTTTACAGCGAAAAAATGTGCTCAATTTCGAAAAGTGGTTAAGAAACTTTTTATAGATTTTTGAAAGAGGAACAATTGTTTGGAGAAAACTTTTTCCGTATCTATCTAGTGCGAGAAATCGTCGCCATTTTGTTAATTTGCAATATTTTAAATATTTTCAAAACTCTTGTCTGATTTCAAAAGAGTGTGAAATCCCCCACTAGATTCGAAACTAGAAAGTTAAATAGCTTAGGACTTTAGAAAATACAGCTTTGTAAAAAGAATTTTCCACAAAAAAGAAGATGTTAAAGAAATGTTTAGCAGCCGTTCTAAAACGTCTTCTAATGCGAAAATGAACGTTCACACCACATTTTATGCGTTTGTAACGATTAGAGCAAAATTTAAGTACACCGCTTAGATTATAAATAAACTTTCTAATTCAAAATTCTATACAAAATAAAATTTATGAATCCTTTAGATTTAAAACACCAAAAAGTGACTTAGTTTATAATTAAGCTTTCGTTATAAAATTTAAAAAAATACACGATATAATTTAATGTGTTCGCAAAGCTTTTGAAAAGACTGTAAATCGATATGAGACATCAAAAGTAGGGGAGGCCGGGGCGAGATGAGCATAGTTGTGATTTTCAGTGAAATATTTGAAATCTATAGTAGTTTTTGAAAACGTAAGTTGTTCTATACATACTATGAACCTTCATCTATCAATTTTATCAAAGACTCAGTGTTCCAAAAATAGTAATTGCGGTAATAATATGAAACTTATAATTTGTGGACATGTCTCATCCCGCCCCATGCTCTGGGGCGAGACGAGACACGTATTGGGGCGAGATGAGACACCTAAACTATTTATTAGTTTTTGTTACTAGAAGATTATTTTTCGTGTTTTTCATACACATGAAAGATTATTTGAAGTATTCTAAGAATGGAAATGAGTATCATGACAAAATATAATTGTTTTCACGATTGAGCAATATCATTACTCAAACCAATTCATGATCTGTAAAATGTTTAACAAATGATTTTGTGAGGTATAATTAAGTCTTATTACTTAGGGAAAGGGCTTTATAAATATTTGAAAGTATAAATGCATTTAATGGTTAATTATTTCAAATTTTTCTTTTATAATATAACTTTTATAATTTCAAGTTGAATTAACATTTATTTGAAATTTTTCATTCATTACATATTTCCAAACAAATTTTTCAATAATTTATATACTGTTTTTATAAAATTCACACCTAAAAACCATAATTTTTCCCTGCATAAAAATGGGTATTTTTCTGAAAAATTGAATGAAATGATTTTAAATATAAATTTTAGAATTCTTCTACAACTTGTCATTTTCAATATAAATAAAAATTTCGTTTTGAATATGATGAAAGAACAATTCAAAAAATAAAATGTATAAACAAACCCAATTGCAGGTGCTCTGACACTAGAATTTCTTCAAACATCAGCTTTTACAATATCAGTCATGGACCCTTCTAACCACACATGTCAGTTTTTCTTTTGTAACATTCCACTGTCGAAACTCTCCTGTAAATTTTTATCTTTTTTCAAAAATTTCACTATAAACAACTCAAGTCTTGCGGACAGAAACTTTTCTGCCAGCTCCATGAAGAGGTTATGACAAGCAAGACAAGAGCGTCTTATCTCGCCCCACGAACTCGGTTCGTTCCACCCCAATTCACAATTATGATTAAAACTTTAATATTACCTGTTTTTAATAATTAATTGTGTATAAATGCGTTAGTACATTCAAGATCGATGATTAAACTTCGCGACAACCCTTAGTTTACAAATATTATCTATTATTTTCAATCATTTCTGTTCGTTTTGTTATATCATAGAATAACAGGATTCATGTGTTGAAATTTCAATCATTTTTATTTTTACATTACCTACTTTATTTAATTTTTTTTTCTCTTTCCGATAAATCCAATGTCATTATTTATGCTATTTCTGAAAATAACAACAACAAAAATCACATATTTCGAGAGAAAATTCAGTGTCTCATTTGACCCCGTATGCTCATCTCGCCCCATTCTCTCCTATACAAATCCTCTACTAGAAACAACTTGCTCTTCGAAAACTGTATTTTTTGCAACTAATTTCATAGTCATCAAAAGGAAACGTTTTTCATATTATTTGAATATAAAACATCCGACGGACTGGGCTTATTCAGTTATTACGTATTCAATCGATTACGTAAGTTCCCGATGAATTTTTTTATTGCTTAACTCCTTCATTTTAACATAAGGAGAAAGGTGCTATATTTTCAGAATGGAGCTGGAACCCTTTGGAATTTTAGGGAAACATCCTAAAAATCAGTTTTTTGTATGTCTTCCTTCGGGTGCATATTTCGTTGTACACACTTCACAGATTAAAAAAGGGATAAATATTCCTAAAAAAACTTTTAAAAAGTGTTTCAGCTATAATAGGTCCCAATATATTACTTTACAAAGTTATTGCCCCGTTTTCGATAATTCGCTAAGAAATGATATTTTTAGGTTTTTCCAAAAAATTTCATATTTCTGTAGACCTCGCATAAAATATGTCTGCGAATGAATGGAACTCGATTCTATACCTTGTGAATTAAAAAAAAGGTTCTAGTCCTTAAATGTCTAAAGTTATAACCTTCGGAAGATGACTTTTCCTCCCTCGATTTCACTATACTTGCAGTTTGTTACGAATAGCTTTCTCCTACTGCATTTTCGGCCCATTAAAATATTGGACACATATGTATATTAATTCCCATGAAAGTAGGAGAAAGAGTGCCGAGAAGTCGGCATATTAGAAATTCAGAATGTACAGGTTTTGACGATTTCAGATCTCTAAAATTTTTAAATATAATATTATAATTACCAAGAGATATGCCGAAGGCCACACAGGCAATAAGTAGAGCAAAAACAAAGAATCTCATTTTCAGTAATTAGAATAAAATGATTCTCGTCAAATTTCGCGAACACTTACTAATCACTTTTTCAAATATCTTTTCTTCAGGTATATATATGGTTGCTCTTATCCCAAGATTTATGAGAATCTATATTTACATTATAGAGTGGTGGAAGGCTTTAGTATTTTATGATACATATATGTACAAACATAATAAAATTTCACGTAATCACTAAGTCAATGTCATCATTCGTCACGAAAATGTACTTAAAATTTATGGAAACGTTATCAGTGTTTATAGTAGATATATAAAATTAGTCAATCATATGCTTTTTAGTGACGCAATTTACATATTGTTAAAAATGATAATTAGGGGAATTTACCAAATTTTTCACGGATTATCAACCCCCCCCCCCCCCCCTTCCACCGTAATTAACATAACGTGTTTTGTACAGTCAACAGCCTTTAGTTTCCTCCCGACTTGCAATGTTATGTTGAATCAAAAACTAAAATTTTGAAGAAATAGATGTGGCTCGATTCATAAATTTATTTTTGTTTCTATTTACTTATTTAACGCGAAAATATTGCAAAGGGCATTTTGTAGAATAGATTTTTTCTCTACGAAATATTTTCAAATATCATAAACTATCTTAAATTTATGCAGTGGAACTCAAACAATTCGAATAATTTGCATACTGATCAGCTTGATTATTATAAACGGATTACACTTAAAAAACTCAGTGGTATTATGAAAGACGCATTTGTTTATATGACTAAAATGACTGCAAATTAGCTCTCATACAATTGTCAGTCGTGAAACTTTATAAAACACAACGCCTAAGCAGTTAACCTTTCAAAACATATAAGCGTACTTTTTGTTGTACATAACTAATGAGTATCTCTTTTGATATTAAGAAAATCAGGGTGGAGGGGGAGGTGAATGTACAGACACTTTTTATGGAACTTGAAGTTGAATCCTCCAGTGACGAAGTTAATTTTTTTTATAAAAGTAATTAAATGTAACTTCAACGAGTTACCTTTTTTCAAAGTAACGTAACTGTAGCTATTCACTCCCAGAACAGTAAATTACCTAACGCTGACTCAATTGGTAATAGTTACCAATAGTTACCAAAACAAGACCAAGGATTCTATAAAAAAGTTTTATTTTTAGTAAAGTACAAAATATATTAAAAAATCATTCGTGATAAAAAATGCAAACTTGACAAACCTAAATATTTTTTCGCCTTATCGTAATGTATTTTTTTCGTAATAAAAAAATGTTGAAGGAAAGTTATCAGAAATTGCAGGACAAATCAAGAGGATATGAGATAAATTGAAATATCAAAGCCATTTTTTACCACGTATATTTTCCAGACTAAAACTTCTGAACAAATCCAAAAAATAATAACAAATCCACAGAAAAAACTTAGGGTAAATAGTGTTGCAGGTCGCTGAAGTGAAGTTAGCTGATGGTTGGTGTAACAGGCAAATCTGATAAGTGCGGCTTCATAAAGGCTGTTTTGCCGAATCGTTAGAACTGTCAAAAGTTCCCCACAGGCGTGGGTAAAATCAGAAAAATACCGAGACGTAAGGGAAAGTTTACCCAAATGGGGTAATTTTTGTTGCAGGTAATCTTTACCCCGAAATCCGGGTAAAGTTTACACTTAGTTTTTTCTGTGTCCGGATAGAGAATAAGCCAGGTTGAGCCCAGGTTAAGCCCTGATCGTATTTAGGGCTGCCAGGTTGGGCGTCGGAAAAATTTCTCCAAGGGATTTTGAAATTTTTAATTTTCAAATTTTTTAGAGCTGCAGGTATCATCAATGTTTCATTTTTTTATTCCGTATAAAAGATCATTAGTTCCTTGATGCGAAATTGTATTTTGCGTAATTGTGTACACATGTCGGACGATATTTTTTATGGCCTGTATGTCATATACTAATGAGCCGCAAAAGAGATTTTACTGGCTGAATTATTACGCACCGTAACAGCCATAATTCTGAAACGTGATAATTCAACTTTTATGCTTTTGATGATTTAAAACCTCAGGAGATCGATCATGGTTCTAATTGTGCGAATAACTTGAGTTGCTTATTAGTCGTAGTATATCATAGGATAATGTTATGATTATATGCAATATCTTAGTAGATGCAAACTTAATCATCCTATTATTTGTTAATTATGTCCTTATCTATAACATGTTTCGTCATCGGCAAGGCATTTATTCAGCGTATGCCGAACAATTAATGTGAACACACTCTGTTTCTAAATCATTCAGCAAGAAAAATGATTTCGTAAAACGTTTCAAAAGAATTTCCTGATCTAACAATATTGACTTACTTTCCGTTTTTTTTTTAGATATTTCAAAAATGTTAGCAAAAATTAGTATTCTTAAATTGAAGGTTTTGGTGCATTCTACATCTATCATAAATAATGAGAATATACAAATTTCAATTTTACGACCAAATTATGGGTTTTCAAAAATAGGTTATTTTGTAGTTCTTTTCAAGGCAATACATTGCTCTGGGCGTGGTTTGATTATGTCGTGCATGATTTAGCTGTACACAGTAAAAACTAGGATTCGATTTAGAACTTAATTCGGTATTAAAACAGTTCACGCAACAAAACAATCCCACTTCAGTTTGATCCGCCAATCTAATAAAATAAGGTCGATTTGTGGATTGAAATAGGCTCGAAATGAGGATCATCTGTCAATAATTAAATCTGATAAAACAAATTCTAATCTGTCTAATCTCATTCAATGAGTTATCGGCCAATACAAATACAAATAGTTTACTTTGTATAACTGGCGAAACAAAATCAAGTAACACAAAAATAATCCTGGACATTGACAATGCGAATGAAAATTAAAATCAGTAATGTTTGCGAAATTAAATATTGAGATTCCATAATAGTGGATAAGAAGCTAAATCGGATCAGAGAGAAATCTTCAGAAACCCCTTTCGCTTTTGTGATTCCACACTCTTTTTTTACACAATGTTGATTTACTTAGAGTTTGAAATCTTAATCGTGGTCGCTAATAGAATCTTTTATTTCAGGTTTAATGCTCTATTAGGATTGGTACCGATGTATATATTCGGGACCAATTTCCTGAATGGAGAAAATTATATCCGTCGAAAAATTAGCGGTTATAGACTAGATTTAGCGATACAGTTGAATTTAGAATCAAATTAGCTGAATTAAATAAAAAATTGAATCCTTGTTAAAGATGAATGATTTAAAAGTAAAATATTGCTACAATGTCTTAAAGTTGAAATCTGTGACTTTCTTGCAATTTCATACACCTCAAATTGTTATCTGGAAGTTAAAAATCAATGTTTTGATGAAATATACTGAAAAATGTATTTCATACTAAACGTGTTATTGTTAATGAATTTGTAGTTTTTTAAAACGTTCTTAAGATTCTTTTCGATCGAAACAATCCGCAGCTTTTGAATTTCGAAATTTCGAAATACTAATCTTGAAATTTAAGAATTTTTCATTTTAATCCCCATTACACATTCATTGATTTTATTTCATTGATAATAATTTGATTTTATTGTTTTCAGTGATTTCATTCAATTTATTGATTTTTTTATTCATATCATTGTATTTTGTAATAAAATAAAGAAAATCAGTATAAATATTCAATTATTTTATTAAAAAATACAATCAAATGAATCAATAAATTGAATGAGATTACTAAAATCGATAAAATCAATTTATTAGCAACAAAATCAATACAAAAGCACGCCAATGAAATACACGTTTTACTGATTTTAGTAAGTTTATTCAATTTCTTGATTTTATTGTTTTGATTGATTTATTTTATTTTATTGATTTTATTGATTTGGTTGATTTGATTGGTTGGATCGATTCTGTTCAATTCATTGATTTTTTTATTGTAAATATTTTACTTTAAAAAAAAATATAATCAAATGACTCAATGAAGTAAATAAATTCTTATAAAATATTATCAAATTATTATCTATGAAATAAAATCACTAAAATCAGTATAATTTTGACTTTATTGATTATAATTTGATTTTTTCGATTTTAGTGATTTTATTCCATTTATTGATGTTATTGATACATTTCATTGTATTTTGTAATAAAATAAAGAAAATCAATATAAATATTCGATTTCTAAAAAAATAGAATCAAATCAATCAATAAAATCTATAAATTGAATGGAATCACTGAAATCAATAAAATCAATTTATTATCAATGAAATGAACAACATCGATCAAATCAATAAAATAACATTCATATCGGTTTCACTGATTTCATTGATTTTATTGATTTTATTCATTCTATGCATTTTATTCGTTTTATTAATTTTATTGATTTTATTCATGTTCTGCATTTCATTGATAATTTATTGGAGGATAAAGGGAATTTTTTAGCACCCCCCGCCCTCCAAAAGCTTATCACAAAAAAGGCTTTTGTTGCTCCACCCTATTCAAAAAATCTTAATATTTATTAGCAAAAAATTGTCATAACTTTACAAATAACTAGTTTTTATAATTTCGGAAATCCCGAAATTTATGCATGAATCAAAGAAATGATTGATAAAAAAATCATCAGATTATAAAAATATTTTTGTGTCAACAATAATAATTTTTGTATTCCTAAAATATATTTTAAAAATTTGTATTGTTGTTTTTATAATATTTATGCATATTCAGGGTAATCCATTGGAAAAAAATGAGAAACAAAAACCTGTAATTCAAACTCATTATATTTTGCGCGGATTTCTCGTAACCCTTTTTCTCGTAAACCGCTTTCCATTTTAGTAAACTGTTTCAGCTTTTTTTTCATTTTAAATGAGGCCCTCTTCGCTCACAAAAGATGACCAGAATACGTGTCCCCCGGTACAAGCTTCTTCATATAATTAATTTATCGTTGAACCACTTGATAAACTTGAAATTTATAAATAAATTTTCAGAGGGCCTAATTCCGAAATTTCAGAAATCGAATTTGATGGTTTCGGAATTTATTGCTGGATAACTTGATAAATTTATAAATTATAAATTCCAAATTTTCAAATAATAATTTCAAAGTTATAATTATAAACTGGGTAAATTTACAAAATTTACATACAATCATAAATTGATTTATCTATAAAATTGCTGCATTTGCAGATTCTGTCTGCAGAAACTTTTTAAATATTTGCGCCCCGATTTCGCGAGTGGTAATGTGTGGGGCGTACTTCAGAGCATCGGAGATTCGGAGCGCGAATTTGACAGCTGGTTTATATGCCGAGTTTGCTTTTCTGTTTACCAATACAGTCTTATGGTCCTCACATACACAGGACATCTCAATTTTCTTACGATTTTTTCTCCATTTTGCGACGTATTTCGCAAAATTTAGGTTCGCCATCATCAAATTTTGGGTCTTCGAATTTGGAATGACAACTAAAAATGCTTCTGTGATGTCAGAATTGTGAGTAAAAAATAAATTTGCGAACGGTTCTCGCCGCTCAAATGCTGTCTTCTTCTATCCGCAGATTTCTCCCTTTCGAAAAATTCATAATTTCCGCGAAAATAAGTATTGCCTCAGCAAAAGGCTTCATTCTTATCAATTTTGTTGACCCGAGGATCTCGCAAAACCCCGGATATTGGACACGTTTTCTTTCTTTCGCTCTCAAATGCTTGGGAAAAATTACATGGAGTCAGTGGTGTGCCTGTAAAAAAAAATTCCAAGTCGGAGTTAACCAACACCCTTGAGCTCCCTTTACACGCTATTTTATTATTGGGTTTTTCACTTCAACCACCAGCTAACTTTACTTTATTGGTTGCAGAGGGGAAAACAATGGACCAAATGCATGGGATAAAACTTTATTTTTGTAATATCTTCGTAATGGATAAATTATTATCGTTTTATTATTTCATTGAATATTTCTTAAAAAATAATCACTTTTTTTCAAACACACTTAAGGTAATATTGTTACAAAAATGTGTTAAAAGTAACATTTAATTATGAAACTCACTTATTCTCAGCATTTTATAATAGAAAATAGAAATTACATTCATTAAAATAAAATATAAAGCTAGAAAATTGGCATCACGATTACTGGGACTAGGGTCATGATTACTGCGACGCTTACCTTATATAGAAAAAAATTATTTTTTTACGAAGATATTAGCAACATAGGGCAAACATGGACCGAATTCCATGAATTTGGTCCATTGTTTTCCCCTCAGCAATCAACGAAGTGAAGCTAGCTTGTGGTTGAATTGGAAATACCTAATTAATCGGATCGATTTGGATTAATGACTGTTTCACACAAGTTCAATAGCAAAAGAAGAAAGGAGATTAATGACAGAATTTTAGGTACTCGGAGAATAGAATTATAAAACGGAAATGTTGTTAACGAGCTACGCCAAATTATTGCCACGGTTTGGTAAGTTATTTTTCTGAGAAAGAATATTTTGCAAATTATATTTTATGATTTGAATACACTCGAAGCTCAAAAAACAGTTCACAAATGTTATTTATGTTTCATACTTAATAACCTATCTTAAAATAATGATCTACATTTTAAGAAGGGAAAATATTCAAATATTTATAATTTATTATAATGATTATCATGGTTTTCTTGAAATTGAAGTTTGCTTCTAGATTCTTTAAGTTTTTTATGGCATATTTAACGCTAATTGACCTTGTGAATTAATAAGAGTTGAATGGCTAAAAATGGTTCATAAATTAAGTAATAATAATATTTATTTTAAATGCTGAAACATGGAAAGTTGAATTTTGAAAAGCAATTTAAACGCTTCCGATTTTCGATGGTAGCAGCTTACCTGAGGATTTAAACTGTTCAATTTTTCATGTCTAAAAATTAATACTTGAAACTCAGATATGGAAAGTTTCCATTTCAATTTTTAAGCAATTTCATTTAAATCGTTTCGCTTTAAAAATGTTCCCACTTCCAACTATGTTAAATGATTAACTATGTTAAATGATTCGCTTGAGACATTTTCAAATATTTAACGATTTTAATAATTGCACCTACCATTTTCTTTATGCTCTTCCTAATTTAAATTAAAAATTTGATATTGCTAAAGTTGAATCTGTCGGAGTCCTTCCGATTCAAAATTGTTGAAATGAAATTTGTTTAATTCTGAAAGAATCAAGCTTCAGATTGTTTGATTTCAAACACTACAAGATTTATTTATCAAACATATCATATTCTTTGATAGAGTAAGTTTTATTTCAAATGATAATAATAACAATAAAATTTATGCGATACATTCCAGTCAAATTACGTAAAAAGTCGAAGTGTTGGAAGTAGAAAATACTTGAAATAATTGTGTAATAGGATTTTTTTAGCAATGAAAATTCAAAATTTGCAGGGGGGGGGGGGGGTGAGTGAATTTTTTGTTGAACAATAATATTACAGAAAGCTACACTTTTATTGTGTTCTCAGAGGAAGCATTTATCGTATTTTACGAAGAATGTTTTGATTTTTAGCAGTGAATTGTTACAAACAATAATTTTTTTCATACTCGTCGGAAAAACTTGAAAAGAATAGAGAATAACCGGGGACCAACAAGGATTTCGATTATTTTTTCACCCATTTTCTATCTGCAATAGTTTCGTTGTAAAAGAATATTGTTCAAACAATTTCGAGAACAATTCTCATAAACAAAATTTGATAACAGCGCTAAATAATGATAGAAATTATCAAAAAATAAGAAACATGATATTTACCTCATGATTTATGAAAGTTTTATTTGTTATGCAGGCTGCTGATCGTTTGAAATTCAATGTATAGTCGGAGAGCTAGCTACAAAAAATGACTCGATTCGATGCCCAAGATCAAAGCTCGAAAATTGTAAGAAAAACATTAATACATCATGAAATGGCACCTCTGCCAGTCTGCAACCTTTGCGTATGAAAATGGCAGCCGGTTTTCCACGACGTAAATTTTGCCAAAACAATCGATTAGGTGGCCGCGTCAAATTTGTTTAGAAACATTCTTCAGGTTTCAACTAAGAGCGGTCAAACAATGGCAGAAGTCTAGTCGCTTGGAAAACCCTTGGCAGAAGCGATTGAAAAGTCCGGACCCCCCCCCCCCCCAAATTGATACGGTTCCCGCGCCTACGTTTTTCCCGACATTCTTCAGACCTTAACTAAGAGCTGTGTGAAATGGCAGAACTTTAGCATAATGCAAAACCTCGGGAACATTAATTTAGTTGAAAATGTCAACATAATTATGAATACACGATTCCTCGCTAAACCTGCATGTTGAAGCTATCTTTATGTATGCCATTACAATTCTTTTCAAATTCTACCTCAATTTGAAAAAAAAATCATCGCGATACGATGAAAACTCGCTGTGAAAGTCAAATTTTTTCTTGCGCGTCCAATTTTAAGCCAGTCGCTCGGTTTTTGCGATTCGGATTGAAAATCGTTTTTGGTCAATCCGAGTTCGGATTCATTCGGATTGGAAGTTTGGATTGAACCGGATTGAGTCTGATTAATTTTTGACCGATTTGGATCGAACGAAATGTAAAAAAAAAATTCGGATTAGTTCGAATTAACTCGTATTGGTTCGGATACAGATTCCGGAATGATTTGGATGATTTCGGATTGGTTCGGAAGGAATTCCTATCCGATACTTTCGCCAGGGCCCACCCTGCCAATCTTGGATTTTCAATACCAAAAAAATCCTGTTATACGCAGCAGACGTTCCACTTGATTTATATATAAGGGGAAAGTAGTTTTTTTTATATATAACAATAAAATTCATTACATGTCGTTTACTCAGAGAAGACTTTTTCTGAAGCTTATTTTATTCTCTAAAAATGATTGGTTCTACATATTTACGCTATACCTTGCAAAAAATGAACTATCCACGGGAATGTATGAAAAAATGTTTGCAATTTTAAGGAAAAAAATTTCTATTATCAACTAGTATCTTTGAGTTTCAGCACAAATGCTAGTTTGGCTGGACTATTTATATGACCCATGAGTTTTGAGGAACATTTTTCTATTAAAAAGAAAACCCGCAATTAATTTAATTAGCAATTAAAAGAGGAATTGAAGGACCTGATTAATATTTTTTCAATTGGCATGAATCAGGTGCAAATTCACTAAAAAGGATGCATTTTTCAGCTGGATTGAATTTGACACGATCAGTTCGTAATCCTGTTTATGCAGCGTTTCGCAACAAATATTGCTGCGTACACAAAGAAGAATCTATGGAATGGAAAGACATTTCGGAAAGAGCAGTTTTTACAATGTTCCTCCACGAACTTACTCGAGGTGTTGCAATTGCTGTTTCCCATTTCTTCAGAGAACCAGCTACTATCAATTATCCTTTCGAGAAAGGACCTCTGAGTCCCAGATTCAGAGGTGAACATGCACTTCGAAGGTTATTCATAATTTTCTGTTTGACTTGTTTAACTGTTTTGATTCCAGTTTATATCTGTAATACTTTATATATACATGTATATTTTTTTTATAGGTTTGTTTTACCGCGGTTCTACTGGGGGCTATTGAAATTTTTTAGATGGCAGTTGCTCTTAGTGGGACCCTGCGGTGGTTGTTTAGCTTTTTTTTTAATTATATATATATTATTTTAATTTGTCCAGATATCCATCTGGGGAAGAAAGGTGTATAGCTTGTAAATTGTGTGAAGCAATTTGCCCAGCACAGGCAATTACCATAGAAGCTGAAGAAAGAGCCGACGGTTCGAGGCGAACAACAAGATACGACATTGATATGTCGAAATGTATCTACTGTGGATTTTGCCAAGAAGCCTGTCCTGTGGACGCAATCGTCATGGTAAAAAAATTTTTCTAATTAAATTAATTCTCTGATTTTTACATAAAATAACACTTTCTGGTAACTTGATATCTGTTTTATAGGGTCCAAATTTCGAGTTTTCAACTGAGACGCAAGAAGAAATGTTGTACAACAAGGAGAAGCTTTTGAACAACGGAGACAAATGGGAATCAGAAATCGCCAATAACATCCACGCAGATCACTTGTATCGCTAACTGGAAGGTTTTATGATGGTTGTCTGTATAATACATGAAAAACTTAGGGCGTTAAACATTATAATAAAAGTAAACGAATAAAGAATAGAACATTATTTAATAAATTACCGATTATTTTGTTTTCTTAAAAGAAAAATGTAAACTTTGGAATCAAGCTTTTATTAAGCAAACTTTTATATAAGCTTTTCTAAGCTTTTATAAGGGTAATCAAGCTTTTATCAAGCAAGCCTTTATCAAAATTAAATAATTCAGAATCAATCCATTCAGAATATTTCATTCTTCAAATCGAGAAAAAGTAATAATACAAGCAATCGCCGATTTCTAAAAATTGATAATTCCATAAACATCCTTTGCTATGGTATAGACCTTTTCGATTTAAAGGGTCAATTTTTCTTTTTCTCCGTCCGCCTTTGTAAGTTCGAAGACTTGAAGTTTTCCAAATGCGTTTTCGCCGAGATACCATCTTAAGGACCCTGGAAATCGAGTGTAAATCGTAGAAATCGTATTCAGGCCAAACGGCGGAGCCGTTTTGTCTGATTTTTTGTATAAATAATCTAAAGGGTATAAAGAGTCTCGGTACAGAGCGTTCACTCAGAAAAAAGTTTGGTTGTTTCAACACAAATTTGTTTGGATCAAAGAAATAAATACATTGCTATATGGTCAATCAAATGCTTGGTTGATTCAACCAAATTTCTTGGTTACTAAAGTTTGGTTGATTATAATAAATATTTTGGTTGATTGCAATAAATATTTTGGTTAATTCAACCAAATATTTTGGTTGATCCAAACAAATATTTTGGTTGTTTCGTTCAATCAAAATGTATCCAGATATCGACTTTCAAAAAATTGTATTCTATGACAAAAGCTGTTGGTAAAACACTTTTGATAAGCATCACATGCAGCATTAGAAAACCGAACTTTCACCCAATCTGACAGAAAAGCATTTTCTCCATACAATTGTGTGAGGTTCTTTCATCAGTTATTAATTTTAAGGTTAGATTGCCTGCACCGGCGTGAACCCTGCGAGCTAAAGTTTGTACTTATGATCAAAATGTTCTGCATACTGTTTCAGATCCCATTTTTTAAAAACGTTGGCATTATTAGCGTCGTTCGCATCATTAATTTTTTTAACTAATTCGCGACAAGACGCACGATGAGAATCTTTTCGACACGCAAACTGGTCACCGGCGCGGGCTGACATCATCTGTTTCTTTATGTTTAGTGTAGTTAATGGAAGTATTTGGTAGAATTAAACAAATTATTTCGTTACTTTAACCAAATGATTTTCTAATAAATAATATATTCCGCTCAACACATTTATTTGTTTGAATCAACTAAACATGCTCAACTAAATAAATTCTTTGAATTGACCAAATTAATTCGTTGTGTTTCTTAAAAATAACCAAAGGTTTATTTGCGCTGACCAAATTTTTTAGTTTCAACAAGTAAATTGTGTTGAACAAACTGTTTTGTTGAATCAACCCAATCTTTTCTCTGAGTGTTTTTTTCGAAAAAAAATCTATTTTTCATGTAACAATGAAAAGAAGAAAAATTACTTTTTGTGGCACAGTGTTCTACTATTAAGCAAAGCATGGAGCGGGTAAAGTATTTATAGTGCTAAGAATTCTTTCGCGCGACCCTAGTGGAGGAGGGAAAAACTACGATCTATTATAACTCAAGTCTGCAGGTAATGAAGCGACCACTATGACCGACATTGATTCATTCAGGGCCGAACACACCGTATACGAAAACTAGGGGCCCCTACCCAAACGACTGGGTAAATTCCCAAAAGTTTGGGTGGGTGTAGGTTTTTGGTTGTGGATAATATCATGACATGCAGATTTGAAATAAAATAAAACTAAACAAAATAATATCACAAGTAAATGTACAAAAAAACGGTTTGCAATATTCAGGCCGAATCAATGTAAAGGTACAATTTTTGGCAAACTTACTCCGAAAGTAGTACCTTTTGTACATTAAATGACAATATACAAGCTCTCTGCATATAAAAGGGCAGGTTATATAAACATGCAAGATATCTATAATATGTGTCGCCCAATTTCCTCCGAAAATACATGATTGATTCGCATTAGACACAAACTTTGCATGCTTGCACAAAACTCAGAGGCTGTCTGCAATAACGGCTTATAGAAGTCAATCGCTTAGTATGTATTTGGACCCTGAGAGCTTGTAAAAAATATTTCTAGTCGTAATGTTCCAACCATATATTTAAATTTATAATTTCATTGCGCTTCTTCGTTTCCTCATGAGAAAAACTTTATAGCACGTGTACTTGTTGTAACAAAAATGGACTTTCAACTACAAAATGGCCTCCTTTCAGCTAAATGGACTGTACGATATGTACGCACTTGTGCGTGATTTTCGTTTTCTTTTCAAATGTTTATGAAAATTTTATGAAATCTTTGAAATATTTGTGAAATCTTTCGTATGCGTTTGGAATAATTTAAATATGGGAAATCGTGTGATATCTTTGCAATGTTTTAAAATCTTCGAAATGTGGCGGACTGTAACCTTTTTGACATCTTTGAAATTTTTGTATACTTTTATAATCATTACGAAATGTTTATGAAATTTTAGATATATTTTGTACATCTTTCGGAAATCTGTTGTATTCATTGGAAATTGCTGAAATTATCATGAAAGTTTCTCATTTAAAAATTTGACATCTAGAAAAAAAGAATGTTTCTGTTAAACAAAAATAATTCCTAACTGAAAGGACTGGCATTGAAAAAAACGAATTTTTCTGCCGACAAATGCCCGCATAATACATTTGTTTCAAAAATCATGCGATTAATCAAAAAATTAGGAATTGTGCTGAAATTATCATAAAATTCCCAGTTAAAAAAATCTGACGAAGAAATTTCTCAATCACTCCATTGTTTTTATCAAAATTTCTTGTAATATAACTTTAAAAAACGTAAAATTATGAATGATCGTAGACAAAATTCTGTTGAAAAATAATTTTGTTTTGTTTATTATATAATATTGGAACATCTTAGAGGTATGTTACTCTATAATGAAAAGTGGTTTTTGCAAACTTCATTCAGAATCATGAATGATGTGTAATTTCAGTTGAAACTCAACAATTCTGTTCACAATTATCCATGCAACCCGAATAAAAAAGGGCCCTGGAAATCGAGTGTAAATCGTAGAAATCGTATTCAGGCCAAACGGCGGAGCCATTTTCTCTGATTTGTTTGTATAAATGATCTGAAGGGTATAAAGACTCACGGTACAGAGCGCTTTTTTCGAACCAAATCTATTTTTCATGTAAAAATTAAAAGAAATAAATTTTCCTTGACTTCATTCAGGGGCGAATTCACCGTATAGTCGTATACGAAAGAAAGGGGCCCCTACCCAAATGAGTGGGCGAATTTCCGAAAGGTTCAGTGAGTGTAGGTGGATGGGAGTGGATAATATCATGAAATGCAGACTTTAAGTAAAATGAAACTGTAAACAAAAAATATCTTATAATCAATTTGCCCCCGAATTCATGCATGCAATATTCAAGTCGAATCAATGTAAGCATGATCCAGTAAGTGTACAATTTTCGGCAACTTACTCCGAAACTAGTACCTTGTCTATTCAATGACAATAGACTTGCTATCTGTATAAAAAAGAAGATTATACAAACATGCAAGATTTAAATTATCTGTGTCGCCGAATTTCCTCAGAAAATACCAGATTGATTCGCATTAGACACAAACTTTGCATGTTTGCACAACACAGGGGCTGTCTCTGCAATAACCGGTTATATAAGTCTCCCCGGCAAGAAGAAAAGAATTGAAAAAAATTCAGAATCTGAATTCTCATTAATACATGAATTTTCCTCCATCGAAAGCTCCACCATCGAGTAGACAAAAAAAGCAAAACCTATTACTTTTAATCAACTTAGAAAAATGTAATGGAAGCGTATTGGGAGGAATTAAAAAGTGAAGAAATGTAAAAGAAAGAATAGAAAGGAATAAAATAATGTCACTTTTAAGGCGCAACTGTAAATTGAAATAAATTAATTTTTTAAATGAATAAATATTGTATTACATTTATAAATTACAGGTGAAAAAAAAGAATTTGGGTAAATTATGTGAACATTTTTTTTACTAATCTGTTCAACAGAAACATATTTTGACCGATTTCATATGAAATCTGGCTTGGAACACATTTAAATTATATTAAAATTATTTTGTAATGTACGTGCATGGATTAAACAACCACAAAAAAGTATACGGAGCCAAAAAACGATCTATCCAGCATAGTCGAAATCAAATTTTTGAAATTTCCTGCCTACATTTTTTTTTGGTTTGAATTTGGATTTTTGGTTTAGGTTAAATTTTTGCAACTTGACTGCTAAACATCTGAAACAGTTGTTAGGGTTTAGGGAAGAAGAGGAGATGTTTATTAGCCAACTTGCAATTAGAAGGAATTAAAATAATCGAAAATAAAGCATGTAAGTATGAAATTGAAAATAACCATGACAACAAGAATTGAAATTTTCAAACTTATGTTGCTCACGGAGGAATGGAAATCATGTAAGTGCACGCATTTTGTGGACGGATTAGAAAGAATTAAATTAATCCAAAATACAGCATGTAAGTATGGAATTAAAAATAACCATGAGAGGTATGTCTACTGCTCGCATTAAGAGGAATTAAAAAAATGGAAAATATGTTCGCCTGTATGGAACACAACACAAGTGGCGTTCGTTAAGGAAATAGAAAAGAATTGTTTTCGAAAATAAACCTATTCTTTCCTTGAGCACTTCTCCCGATGGAAAATTAGCACATTCAAAAAAAATTAAATAATGCTCACTCTTTCGTTTAAATATGAAAGTATTAATTTTTATGAATTCTTCTGTTCTTACCGGGTCGCTCTCCATTTTCTTTTACCTAAACGCCTTGTACAAAAGGGATGAACTAATCTGTCAAACATTAATTTTTTAGCTGAAAATGCATAATTTTTGCACAGAAAAAACTGAAGATAAATTTTGTTGCAGATAAAATGTTCAGCTGTTGCAGATTACATGCTATTTGGCGGAAGTTTATCTTACGATGGAATAAAAACTGTCCTCTGCTACGTCCTTCGCAGCAATGGAAAAACGGCAAAGTATATACGTGAAAAGCTATAGTCGGTATTGTAGGTTACCCTGGCGGACCGGCCGAATGCAAACATTACGCTACAGCGTAACGGTAAAGTAATGGTAAAGTAATGCTAAAGTAATATGGCATTATAATTAATAAAGGAAACAAAATTAATATGTAAATTGTTGCAATTATAATAAAACGTTGAAATTTACATTAAATGGTCATGCCGTAATTGCAACAAATTGCTTTCTCAGCGTTAAAAAATAAAAAAACAAAGTGGCTGTCATGCAAGTCGGGTCCCTGCAGACTGGCAACCCACTTAAAGCCACGTTAGCGGGTCGTCAATATGCAGGGGCCCGACTGCAATGACGGTCACTATGTTTTTTTATTTTTTAATGCTGCAAAAGCAACTTGTTGCAATTGCGGCATGACCATTGAACGTAAATTTCAACGTTTTATTATAATTGCAACAGTTTACATATTAATTTTGTTTCCTTTATTAATTATAATGCCATATTACTTTACCATTACTTTAGCATTACTTTGCCGTTACGCTGTAGCGTAATGTTTGCGTTCGGCCGGTCCGCCAGGGTAGGAACAAAACCATAGCAGACGACGCTGACAAACAGCTGACAAATTATCTCGAGATGGTTTAAAAACACAGAATTATCTCAATTTCGTGTAAAGTTTATTCGACAAGGTTAATTTTTGTTGCAGTGAAACTTTCGTCGGAAATCGATGTAAAGTTTATCTTCCGTTTTTTCTGTGTGTTTACAATTGATCTCCTTGCTAGAAAATTGAGATATTTTCTGAAAAATGAATCTTTTTCAGTTGAAACTGAAACTATTTCGTTGAAAATTTTTGCAAATTTTGTGTACAACTTTCCGAGTTCATGCTATAAGTTGAAGTCGAGGTACAAAATTCGCGAAATTCTTTATTTTTTCTAAGAAAAAAAACTTCTCACGCGGTATATTCTCTTCCAAATGTAAAAAACATATCTATCAGAGGTAACTTGATGTGGAATTTAATGATGAAGCTTAAGCCTTCAACGATTTTTTTAAAGTTTTAAAACGAGAATTCTACTTTCCTCATTTTATTGGAAATGTAAAATAAGATAACAAGTTTCAAATTTCTTTCCTCCAGGACTTTAAATTTAATTTTAGATGGCGCCAAGCAAAAGTCATTTTGCCACCCTGGAAGGAAGTTAACTTGATGAAAGCGTAAACATTTAAAAGTTAACAATTAAAAGAAAATAAATAAATTTAAATGGCCCTAGCTCATTATTTCGGTGGAGTGGCGCGAGTACCTGAAAATCTTAATTAAGAAAGACAAATTTGAGAGGTCTTTTCAATAAGGAGACATTATTTCAAATATGCAAAATAATATAAATCCTATTTATTAAAACATTCTCAAAAATTTAACTGCTTCATAAGGAGAAACAATGAGAGACAGTGAATCAAAAAATTAACCCACTTTTTATATTTTATAATAAATCAAATATTCAAATTTTAGTAAGATAATTGGAACGATTCATTCACGGAGTATACGACAACAAAAAAAAACGTCAAAGTGAAAGAGTGGTTTCCGCCCTGGAACAGATACAAACGCTCGTTCATCTCCGCGTCTCAGTGTTGCCAGATCGTGGGAAATTTCCCACATTGTGGGAAATTTTATGTTTTTCTTTCAAAGGGGGAAAAAAGGGAAAAAAAAATTCCACCAATGGAAAAAATGGTAAATTTTAGCCTAATGGCCACTTTAAGCCAAAATTTGGTATTTAAAGTAAAAATAGCAACATTCATTAATGTTTTAGTTTCCACATGATGCCTGCTCTGAGCAGGGTTAGCAACGTATGATAATTCACGTAATATTCTTGGTTTTCTACGCTTATATTACCGCTTGGTCCAGGCTTCGTCAGTTACGCGTAAGGCGCGTAAGGGTCATACCTTTGTTTGCGGGCTTCCTGCATGCGATATACCGAATCTATGCAGATATTAAATTGGTGCTTTCTTATGGAGAATCATTGTCACTAAGGGAAGTGACAAATGAAGTTCGGCATAGGACCGTAATATAGGTAGAAAACCATAGAAAACCCAGTAAGTTACATTTCTAAAATGGAGGAGCTGTTGACATTGAGGTATAACATCACTGTTTCAACAAATTTGTTCCTTTGACTGCATTTTTTGCCAATGAAACTAAATAGATGTAAGTCGTATGCCCTTGAGAATGTAAAAATAATTGATATGATATCATAGTTAAAAATGTTTTTTTATGATTTTTAAACTTTATAAATAGTTAAATACTGATCGAGTGGTATCACTATGCGGGAATATTCAAGTACCAACCATCGAAGTAAAACGTGCGTTGGAAAACTTTCCTTGAAATTTCTATATAGTTATAGTTTATACGCATTTTCTTTTTGAATTTTTAATTTTTAAGCCAGTGTAATGCTTTTTCAAAGAAAATGTAAAAATGGGAAATTTTGTGTCGGAAAGGGAAATTTTGATGACCTGCGTGGGAAAAAGCTTGCATGGGATCTGGCAACACTGCCGCGTCTACTGACGCCATTTGGAGAGTGACAATTAATTTTCAAAACATTCAAAAAATGTAAACAAAATACAATAAATGAACTAGGCCGCCCACCTTTAGAAGATAATCCTGAGCAGCTTCAAATCGCAGAGTATCTACGGATTGGAAGTAAAAAAAAGGTATCAAAACCACTCTTTGGCGACAACAAAAAGACACAAAATTACAACGACAACTTCCTCACACGAGGCTCGAACGAAACAAGACAAGGAGTTTTCTTCGCTTGACGGTACGCAAACCGCCCAGTTTCACCCCTCCTGCGCAGGGAGACAAGATGTGTTTTCTACGCTGGCGCAGTGTCTTGGCGGATGGAGGGAGATCTCGGGACATTAATACCCACAAGATGGTGATAGTGCTGCTGCGATGAATCCTCGGCGGTGAGATTTGAATCGCACCAAGTACAGGATTTGCAATGCGGGACTCTCATCCACATTCCACCCCCGGTGTACAACCATCGGCTGTGCCTGTGCCTGTGCGACTTCAACCCGCCTTACATCCTTGCAGTTCGTATCGCTGGTCCTTGATGTTGGTTGATGCTCCAGGTGAAGTCACTCCTTCCTCCATCCCGCTCCCGTCCTCAAAACTCGGTGAATGACAGAAAAACAAAAAAAAAAACGAAAACCCAAGAGAATTAGTGAGAGAGACTCTTACTCTTTCTCCTTATGAAGAGCCCATGAGAGTGTGTACAAAAAAAGCGAGATGGTAAAACATTTCAAAGATAAGAAAAAGAGAAAATATAAAACAAAAATTAAATCGGTTGGCCTTCGATCGAGCCTCGTTTTTCTGGTGGAAATTTCCTCCAATAGGGGAGGAGCTGTTTACAAATAAATAAAAGTAAAAAAGAACAAAGTAATTTGCAGGTGAAACCTGCAACATTACAACTCCTACACCCTCAGAGGAAACCCTGAGGTGTTTTCCCCTTGATAACGGATGAGAAAATCTCAGGTGGTAGGCGGCTAAACCGTACCATTCTTCCAAAAATCAATCGCTAAAAATCAATCGCTAAAAATCACCCGCTCAAAAGCGGAAGCACACACTCTCAAGTTCAGCTCCTAAGGAGTCAAGTAAAAAAAATAAATAAAAAATTAATGTCAAATCAAAAGACTAACGTAATGTGTAGACAACAGAAATCAAAATAAAACAGACAAAAATAAATCCAATCAGGTATGAGAAAGAGAATTAAAACTAGGGTAAAGGAAATCAACCCCAGCAAATATTCTAACGTGATACATATGGTTTGAGATCCTTCACGTGAAAAGCGCCGAGTGCCCTTCCGTTATCATTAGCTAATTCATAAACTAGGGATGAGCGTATCCCCATGACGCGGAAAGGACCATGAAAACGCATATTCAACTTAGCCGATATTTTCTTTTCCTTTAAGGACAACATCGTCCAATGCTTCAAAACCCGATCTCCCACCTGGTATTTAAAATAATGGCGCGATTGGTTATAATAGCGAGTTTGTTTCTCATGAGCCTCTTCTAAATGAAGCGTCACAAGATCTCGTAATTCTCTTAGGCGCTCCATACGCTCTATCTATTTTTCGCTATCGGGTTCGGGAATATTATCGGGACTCTCCTCCTCTCCTTATTTTCGGTCTCAATTCCCTCCCACAATTTAGAAAGGCCAGACTTACTTTAGTGGTAGTATTGACTGCGGTATTATAGGCGTACCTAAATTCATGGAGATGAACATCCCATTCTTGTTGATTCGAATCAACGAATGATCGAATCATAGCCTTCAATACTCGATTCATTCGTTCAGTCAGGTTCGCTTGGGGGTGTTTTAGTGGGCTAGTAGAGTGACGGATACCATAAAATCTGGATAATCCAGTCATGAGTTTATTGACAAATTCCATACCATCATCAGTGTGGATTACTTCGGGCTTACCTCAACGTGAAATAACCAGGTCTTCCAAGGCCGCTCCTTAATTTTTAGCGTTGGCTGCACGTTGGGCTTCACACTTTATACACTTAGTAAAGTAATCATGAAAGACAATGACATAACAATTACCTCATTTACTACGATTGTAAGGCCCCATATAGTCCATAGACACCAATACTCATGGCTGATCCACCACTCTTTTCCCCATTAACCCAGGGCGAGCTTGTTGTGAAAATTTTGTGCGTTTACAAATATCACACCCTTTTACATAATTAACTACATCCCTGAAAATTCCGGGCCAATCATAAGAGACCACCGCCCTAGCATATGTCTTTTCTACACCTAAATGCCCTGCCTGAGATTTCCATGCTTCGGTATCCTCTGATTCAGCCAATCAGAGGGTTCGGCCTAAACGCAAATAGTTTACCCTCTAAGACCTTCCACCCATTATACCTTCTAGGGAAATTTAGCAGATCCTTAACTCGACGGCAATACCGCGGATCATCTATCACTTCTGCTCCACAGACTTCGGCGACCTCTTCGTCCTCATACATCCGTGAGAGTGCGTCGGGTACATAGTGTAGAACACCTTTACGATGGACTATTTCAAACCCGTATTCTAACAGTTCTAATGACCAACGCGCCAAACGACCGGTCGAGTTGTGTAAATTATGCAGCCATCGTAAACTGCTATGATCCGTGATAACCGTGAATTTAAAACCTCCAAGAAATGACGAAATTTACGGTAGACCAAATTACCGCCAGACATTCCCGTTCCGTAGTAGAATATCGACGTTCGGCAACCAATAATGTATGGCTTGCGAAGGCAATCACTCGTTTCTTCTCCTCCATTACTTGCGTTAGAACCGCGCCTAATCCAAAACTGCTTGCGTCAGTTTGTAACACAAAGAGAAGTTCAAAATTCGGACATGATAAAATTGGGGTCGTCGAGAGTGCCCTTTTAATCGCCTCAAACGCAGTTTCTTGTTCCTCCGCCCAATTCCAACGGTTGTTTTTCCGCAAGAGGCGAGTAAGGGGTTCCGAAAGTGAAGCAAAGCCTTTTATAAAGCGCCTATACCAGATACCGTACCTCTGAACGGAAAGACACACGCTTCTCGGGGCTAATGGTTAGCCCAGTACCATAGATGTTATTCAGCACCTTCCTCAGCCATTCCAAATGTTCCTCAAAGGTTTCTGGCACGATGCTAATATCATCGAGATATACGAACCAGTGAGGACGCATTTCTGGGCCGATTAATTTATCAATTAATCTCTGGAAGATAGCAGGCCCCGCTTAACCCAAAAGGCATACGCTTATATTAAAATAAGCCGCGCCCCGGTACCGAAAATGCCGTTATCGCTCGACTACTTTCCTCTAAAGGAATCTGATGATAAGCTAAACGCCAGTCAATAGTCGAAATATAATGGGCCGACCGTAACTTATCCAAGATATATTCTAAAAAAGGAAGTGGATACGCGTCGCCCTTAGAGACCTCATTGACTTTTCGGTAGTCAATACACATACGATATCCACCGTTAGGTTTCTTCACCATCACTACTGGATTAGACCACTCCGAGTTGGACGGTTCGATGAAATCTTCCGCTAAAAGTTTATCCACCTCGTCATACTCTCTCATACCTCGTCATACAGTCCCGATAATAAACAATATGTTTTTCCCCAGGAGGCCTAGCTAAATACCACGTGTTTCTAAACCCATCTTCGATGAGACCAAATTTGCACATGAAGTCCCAGCCCAAAATACAATCTGGTGATAGCGCGTCTGTTACGCGAAAAGGTACCTCATGCTCCACACCGTCTAATTCTACCGGCAGGAATACCCTCCCTAGAATCTGAGCAGTAGCCCCATTAGCCACCCTCATCCTATGTGCTTTAGCATCTACCATTTTACGCATATTTTCTGCTATCAATTGCCTCGCGAGTGAATCAACCAGATATGAACGCGAAGACCCACCATCAATAAGTGCGTCAATCATTCGCGCACCAACCCTGATTTTCGCGAAAAGCCTCATGGCCTTATCTTCGGTCTCGATCTCCCCACAAGGCGGTATTTCCTTGCAACTTCTGTTAATTGTTCAGCTGCTCTATTGCCCGTCTGGATCGCCCTCTGTCCGTCCCGTACTACCATAGAGTCCACTGATCTCATGCTACGACTGTCCTGTAGTATTTCCTTGCGCAGTGCTATTGCTTCTAATCCAAGAGGATCAGCCGTGCTAGTACTAGCCACGGCACCCCCTCCACCGAAATACGACTAAGGGGTCACAATTTCTGCACCTAGGACGGATTCTAACTGGATCCTCATCTCGGATGATCTCTACCGGTTCCTCATCTTTAAAAATTGCTCCCCCATATTCTATCTAAACGGGAGGTTTCCGTTATTTGAATATATTGCCCCTTTCGGACAATCACATTATTAACCGTTTTGGAAATTGACGGAGCCAAAATAGTAATGGTCGACTCCGGAAAGCGACCACCTTTATTCTCTGATAATTGGGCTCTGGTATTTGTTACGGGAGGAATAAGGGACCATAGTTTTTCCTCCCCTGTTCGTTTCCCTTTGCCTGGCATTTAGGATAATCGCTTTTAAATATCCCTTCTGCCCCGCACCCATAACAATATTTTCGCTTCTCCTCAAGACATTTAAAATAGGTATGGCCTAACTTTGGGCAATTCCTACAATTATAGTTTCTATACCTATCTTCCTGTTTGATGCCGCTCAAGTTATTCCCTATCTAGTTGTTCTTCTAGTGGGATTTGACGTGGGTACAATCTGTACAGACCCATCAAATATGTCAAATAATCCACACTAGATTCTTCCGGGCCCTGCCTATGAGCGATTATTTGCTCCTCTAGTCGCTTTTGATAATTAATATCCCCAAACCTATTGCAAAAATCGTATTTAAACTCTTTCCAAGTCCTCCACAGGTACCGATTATGCCTAAACCACACTAATTCTATACCATCTAACAGGAAAGGCATTGCTATAAGAACCTCTTCTTCACTTAATGAATCTACTGCCCGTCCATCCTCTACTCTATCCAAGAAAGTGATTACACTAGTATCCACTCGCCCTGCGAACTTAATATTCCATTGCTTTGCGATAGACTTTTATTACCTCTTCTATAGGGAGTATTGGCTAGTCGGAAAGCAGAAGGCTGTTCGGTTTATGGGCCACTCATCGGGCCTAGATAAGTAGGATGGTAATGAGGTTGATCGTAGAAACTACCTTGTGGGTCTTCTCTCGGAATGTCACCCCGATAGGCACCGTACCTGACGGGTTCATTTGGTTGGAAAACAAAATCTCTTCTATTTTCCCGAAATTCGGAATGGGGATTATTTAACCCCTCGTAGGTTTCATTCCGATGCCCCTAATATGTCCTGATTAATTGGCCTTGGTCGCGCTTCATTCGCTATATAATTTGGAAAATGTGTCGCACGTGTTCTATTATTTATATCCGATTGCGGCAAAAATTGAGAATTTTTAAAAATTGGTATTGGAGGGGGGTTTCGGAAATGTATGCCACCCTCCAAATATAACCTATCCGGGCCCTCAATATCTATAAGCCTGCCCGTATCTACATAAGCTGTGGAGGCCATCCCTGAATTTCGTTGTTGCATTTCAGGGATAAAGTTCCCATCAGTAACAACCCTTGAAAATTTAGAGACTGGTACCCTTTTGGGAATTTCTGTCGGAAGGTCGACTATACTTTCCATTTCCGGTGATTGCGGTTTACCTAATATACGTCAATCGGAAAGAAAAGGTACCCTCTCTCTATTTGGGAAAAATTCACCCCCCTGTCCTAAGGGTGACATTGTTGGCCACGCAAAATTTTCGAGTTTTTTGACTGATAATTGAAAGTTGGGGGTGGGATCCCGAGATCCCATTTATTGATGCATTTCTACAAATTGTGGAAGGGGTGCTATTTCCCCCTGACATAAATGTTTCGTCCTCTCGTAAGGAAGAATCAAGCTCTATTCGACGCCTATGCGATTCGAATGGGACTTGATGTGACGTATCCTCGTCTAATGCCGTCCATACGGCCTCCCCCACAAACCTTGTAAAATACCGAATCGCCTATCTAATACCACTTCACGAGTACTGGTATTATAGACGAAATGTGCATTTAAAATAGCACGGATTCTTTCCGTACCCAGTTCAGTAACAAGCTGTTATCCTGTTCTGCCATATTTTAAAGAAAAAAAAAATGCCCCCTTTAGAAAGATAATCAAAATACAACTAATTGTTCACCAAGTACGCCCCTCCTTCAGTTATTGAGGATGAAAAAAACATACAAACATTCTACACCGAACGCCTTTAATGAACCATCAAATACATTCATCAATCCAAGATGAAGAATCAAAAGAAAAATTACTGATTAAATTACACGATCCTTAATTAATTCCAAGTTAATTAATCGAATTAAGTTAGCTGATAAGAAAAAAATTAATCAATCTCCCCTTAAATCAATCAATCACTCCTGTTGTTGGTAAATAGAAAGGAAATTAAAAACCCATCATATGTTCCGTCGAAAACGCACGTAGGCTAGACCTACCGTTTGAAAACGTTTTCGTTCGAAACCTGTCACTTTCGTGTATACAGGCTGACCACGCGTTTGCTTGCATCAGTGAACCGTGCCGTAGCCCACAGTGGCCTGTTCGAAGTGAGCTCCCGCTAGCCGACTCCTGCCGACCACAACCGAGTCCCTCCGACCGCTCCCTTTGTGTTTCGGGCCTTCGTACGCGATATCGATCCGCCTGATTTTACCCGCGTTTGGAAAATAACGCCAAAATCCTCCTATAGATGAAAACTCGTAATTTAATGGAGAAAGATTTTCTGTTAGTTACAGTAAGTCATAAGGTGAACTCTATATTTTAAAATTGAAACTAACAGAAGTAAAAAAGTAGATTTCTCATTTTACCGATCGCCGATAATTATTTCAATTTATTTACTTTTACTATTACTTTCAATGGGAATTGTTATTAAAGATATTATATCTTTGCTTATTATGACTGACTTTCTCAATACACAGCAAAAAATAAAATGTATTTCAGTAATTTTTCTACATTTTTAATTCAGGCGCAGATGTTCTTCATCAGGATATATGCGTGTTATATTTCCGCAGATATTATTGTATGTACTATAGTCACGAAGAAATAGTATACTATTCCTTCGTGACTATAGTCTACTCGATGAGATTAGATGAATGACAAAATAGTCTCAGTTCGTGACGCTACCGCAGTGATGTATTGTAAAGCTTGAAAAAATATAAAGTGAAAATTAATTGAATTTTTTAATGAAAGTTATAGTTCCATGCTTTTTATTTTCTGAAATGATTGCTGAATTATTTTTTCAAAGCTTTTGTTATGGTGTTAAATGACTGCATATGAATTAATAAATTTTTTAAATTATTCTTAAAGCTTACTATTGAATTAAAGGTATAGAAATGCAATTTTAAAC
>CAKNXH010056178.1:53388-64594 GCA_932178445.1 Andricus quercusramuli
TATATATATATAGTTAAAAGTTTGTCATAAGGACAACCGCAGGATTTCGCCGGGAGCGGGTGCTAATCTAAAAAATTGCACCCGCTCCCAGCGAAATCGCGGTAAAATTTCAGCTGTAATCACGTCTCAGGACCGTGAGATGGGTGGTTACAGTCTGCGCGAATTCAATACGATGATCCGGCGAAAGTCCCGTTCACCCTGGGGACACGGAACGACCCAAGGACGACCGCCTTCTGCATTCTCCCTGCAAGTGTCTCAGCATTTTGTTGACATGCAGGGATGCTTTTAAGGCTATTAACAAGCGAACTCTTGGCACCTCCAAGAGCGCCAATGATCAGGACGATTAGCTTAACAGAATATTCCGGGTATGACCGTCGCAACTCCCTCATAAGGTCTTTATACCTTTCTTTCTTTTCTTTCTCCTTCGCTATGACGTTTTTGTCCGCTGGTGCCTATAATTCGATAACAAACATGGTTCGTTTCTCGAAGTCAAGAAGAACCATGTCAGGCCTCGAGTGCGCAACAGAAACAATTGTCGAAAATATGAAGTTCCAATATATGCGGCACTTCTCATTTTCGACAATTGACTCTATTTCTCTAGGGGCGTTCAGCGGAGAGGTATTTGGGCTTATACCGTAAGAGTGACAGAGATGGTGATAAAGCACTCTTAGAGCCGCATTGTTCCTTTGGATGTAGGTTGTTCCCACATGAGCTGGACAACTAGACAGTATGTATCCTAGATGCTCGGGGTGTGTATGAGTCGCTCTGCAGCTATCATTGGAAATATCTTGGCTCAAAATGTTGCGACGGTATGCTAGAGTGGAACTGACACCGTCTTGACATGCCAAAATGAAACCCTCCGTGCCCGACTGCAATCCGGGTGATTTGAGGAAAGCAAACGTTAGCTCATACAACATCGACTGATCCTCCACATTCCTGTGGAAGATGCCGTGCATCCTCTTGTTGAGGAGCTGTTCACGGAAGTATTTTTCCTGTGCTTTCTTAAGTCGGGCCTTCAGGAGTGAATATTCAAGATGGATAAGTTTTGATGAATTTTGCTCACCCCTGATATTGAAGTCAAGGCCGAGTGTTTCAGCAGCCTCTTCTGCTGCTATGTAAAGAAACGCCCCTTTGCCTACTTCTTAGTGTTTTCTGACCATTTTAAGAAGAGGATCTTGTCCATTTGCGACAATATGTGCTGCACCCAGAATAATCCTGTTGTGAAGACATTCAAGATTCAGTATTCCACTACCACCTTGACGGCGTGAGATGTAAAGTCGTGGAACAGAAGACTTAAGGTGCATGCTTTTGTTCATGTGCATAACCTTTCGGGACCCGATGTCGAGGGATCTGAGCTCGTCCTTCGTCCATGGAACTACTCCAAATGAATAGAGTACTACTGGGACGGCAAGCATATTCGTTGCAGATACTTTGTTCCTCGCCGACAGTTCGGAAGACCATATCTGTCGGAGGAGACGTTTCTATCTGCATCGGAGAGTATCCTTTATAGATGTTACGTCCTGAATGCGGCTTTGTGGCACGCCCAGGTATGTATAGGTCTCTCCAGCGCAAAGGTGTCGTATAGCGCTTCTGTCAACGAGTTCAGGATCTTCGGGGATGCCGTTAAGTTTTCCTTTCTTCAAATTAACCTTGGCGCATTTCTCTAACCCGAACTCCATTCCAATCTCCTGAGTGTTCTCTGTGACAATTTTTAGAGCTAGATGTAGTTTCTCTTGATTTCTAGCATAGAGCTTAAGCACATCCATGTAAAATACATGAGTTACCTTATGCTTTCGATTTCCAGGTTTGCCGCAGAGGTACCCTTCGGAATGGCGAAGTGCGAGAGATAGTGGCAATAATGTGAGGCAAAAGAGGAGAGGGCTCATGGTGTCGCCCTGAAACACACCTCTCTTAAAGGTGATACTGTTAGTAATCACACGATATTTTCCAGATAAGATGGTAAATCTGGTTTTCCAAAGCGGCATTAGTCTCTCTATGCATCTCACGATGTTTGGATGAACCTTTAAGCTTTCCAACAGACAGATGATAAGTCTATGGGAGGTTGAATCAAAAGCTTTTTGGTAATCTATCCAGGCCATCGATAGAGATCGTTGATAGGATGCTGCATCTTTACAGACACATCTATCGATGAGCGGGTTCTCCCGACATCCTGCTACGCCTTTCTTCGAGCCACGTTGTTCATACATCTCTCGCCACACAGGTTCAATTGTCCGAAGAATCCTATCATTTAGAATGGCTGTGAAGATTATATACAGTGTGTTCAGACAAGTTATTGGCCTGTAATTCTTAGGGTCAGCTAAGTTGCCCGTCTTAGGCAGGAGCACTGTGCGCCCTTCCACCAACCACTCCAAAATAGGCTCTTCCGACTTTAGATATGAGGTGAAAATTCGGGCCAGATGCTGGTGGGTCGAAGGAAACTTCTTCCACCAGAAGGTCTTGATACCATCTAGTCCCGGAGATATATATATATATATATATATATATATATATATATATATATATATGTGTGTAATGTGAAAACTACTTGAATGTTTCAATGAAAATGATAAATTAATGCTTCAATGAGTATCTGAATTGAATTTTCAAAATTATATCCAAATACTATGTTTAAATTTCTTCGAAAATTAGTATAAGAAGTTATTAATAATCACTGGGCAACATTTGATACAAGAATTATCACCGGACTTCATTAGGGTATACTAGGGTTTTCGGGGTCGCTGATTTTGAATCCGAGGTCGGTTAACCTCTATCACGTCAGGTTCAAGGTCACGCCAAGGACATACTGACATGAAAGTGTTAGAAAAATGTGAGAAAAGTCCTATATAGGTTTTTGGGGTCGCCGGATTCGAATATGGGGTTTGGTTAACCCTGCGAGGTCACCCAGAGGTCATTTCGAGGTCACGCCAAGGTCATACTGAGATGAAAGTATAAGAAAAATGTGAGAAAAATCCTATATAGGTTTTTGGAGTCGCCGAGTCCAAATATGGGGTTCGGTGAACCCTGTGAGGTCACCCAGAGGTAATTTCAAGGTCACGTCAAGGTCATACTGAGAAGGAAGCGTTAGAAAAATTTGCGCGAAATCCTACATAGGTTTTGGGGGTCGCCGAGTCCGAATCTGAGGTTCGCTTAACCCGTTGAGGTTACCCAGAGGTCATTTCAAGGTCAGGTCAAGGTCATACTGAGACAAGAGTGTTAGAAAAATGTGAGAACAATCACATATACGTTTTGGGTGTCGCTGAGTCCGAATCTGGGGTTCGCTCAACCCTGTGAGGTCACCCAGAGGTCATTTCAAGGTCACGTCTAGTTAATACTGGAATGAAACTGTTGATAAAGAACAAAAAAAACATGAAGATTTTGAAGTTCAAATCTTCGGTTCCTTTGGTCCTACAAGGTCACCTGGACATAATTTCAAGGTCAAAATCAATTCAGGGTCTTTAACAGTATGTAACGTGTTCGCAGCCAGGGCACCTCCACGTGACACAGTGGGATCAAATGAAAAAACGAGGTTTCAAATAACTTGTAGCTGGCAATTCCTAACCGATTTTGGAATTTATCAGAAAAATCCAGCATTACATTTTGAAGAGATTTATGTGGCCTGGTTTTTAAGCCTTTTTTTTTTTTGACAAAATTTTATGTTAATGCAAAGAGTGAAGAAAAATTAACCAAGATGGACTTAGTAATTTATGCCGAGACTTAGGACTTTCAAAAGATCAATCTGAACTATTAGCGTCCAGAGAGGAAGAGAAAAATTGCTTAGCTACAAGTACACTTATAACTCACTATTGTTCGAGAGAATGTCCATTCAGAAAATTTTTCTCAGAAATGAATGATTTAGTTTATTGCAATAATATTGAAACTCAGTTAACGAATACACAATTCAATATTCGGCTAGTGATTGGCGCCTTTTTATAGATTCTTATACAAGATATGCCCCTTTACCACTTGTTCATTCTGTTATATTGGCTGAAGAATATCACAATTTTGAGTTAAGATTACAAAAATTAAAATAGGTCAAACATAAGTGGCAAGTTTGTGGCGACATGAAGTTATTCACCATTATTCTAGGGCAACAATTTGGATATTTGGCATATCCATGTTTTATCTGTGAATGGAATAGTCGGGCTCGAAATGAGCATTACGTGAGAAAAGTCTGGTCATTGAGACAAAACCTGATTCCAGGCGATAAAAATATTATAAAACAGAGCTTGATACCAACGAATGAAGTTCTACTTCCACCTTTGCACATTAAATTAGGTCTAGCAAAACAATTCTAAAAAGCAATGAGTAAAAATCAAAGTGACGCTTTTATGTATATCTTTGAAATATTACCCTACCTTTCTGAAGCTAAGATAAAAGAAGGCGTCTTTAATGGACCACAGATAAGAGAAGTATTAAAAAATAAAGAATTTGAGAGACCTTGACGCGACCTTGAAATCACCTCTGGGTGTCCTCGCATGGTTGAGCGAACCCCAGATTCGGACTCAGCGATACTCAAAACCTATATATGATTTCTCTCACATTTTTCTAACATATTCTTCTTGGTATGACCTTGACGTGACCTTAAAATGACCTCTGTTTGACCTCACAGGGTTAAGCGAACCCCAGATTCAGACTCAGCGACCCCCAAAAAACCTATACAGGATTTTTCTCACATTTTTCTAGCACTTTCTTCTCAGTATGACCTTGACGTGACCTTAAAATGACCTCTGGGTGACCTCACAGGGTTGAGCGAACCCGATATTCAAACTCGGTAAACCTCAAAACCTATATAGAATATTTCTCATATTTTTCTAACACTTTCGTCTCAGTATGACCTTTATGTGACCTTGAAAACACCTCTGGGTGACCTCACAGGGTTCATCGAACCCCATATTTGGACTCAGCGACCCCAAAAACCTATATAGGATTTTTCTTACATTTTTCTTATACTTTCATCTCAGTATGACCTTGGCGTGACCTCGAAATGACCTCTGTGTGACCTTGCAGGGTTAAGCGAACCCCATATTCGGACTCAGCAACCCCAAAAACCTATATAAGATTTTTCTCACATTTTTCTAACACTTTCATATCAGTATGACCTTCGCGTGACCTTGAACCTGACGTGATAGAGGTTAACCGACCTCGGATTCAAAATCAGCGACCCCAAAAACCCTAGTATACCCTAATGAAGTCCGGTGATAATTCTTGTATCAAATGTTGACCAGTGAATTCAAATTTTCAGAAATTAAATTTCATGTTTGAAAAATATAAAGTAAAAATTATTTGAATGTTTCAATGGAAATAATAGTTGCATGCTTTTTATGTTGTAAACAGTTTAATTGATTATTGGTTGATTAATTTTATTGAAAACTTTAAATTAAATGAAGATTGAATTTCATTTTTTTTTTAATTAAGTAACATAAGTTAATTATTTACACGAAGGTTATGTAATTAAATATTGGTTATTATTTTTATGATAAAGGTTCACTTTTTCTTTAAAATACCTTTATTGCAATTATATTTATAATATTTTCAAATGCTTGTGACGTTGTGAAATTACTCTATCTGAATTCAATTTTCAAGATTATATGTACGAATATTTTAGTTTTTTCATTAATTAGTTTAAAAGGCTAGTAATGAATTGAATTTATAGAAATGAAATTTCAAATTCAAAGGAGAATATAATGTAAGAATTATTTGAATGTTTAAATGAAAATAATTGTGTAATGCTTTTTATGTTATGAACTGATTCATTAATTATTAACTGATTCTATTTAAACTTACAGTTTCTGGAATTAGTTTAAAAGGTTATTGCTCATTTAAGTTGTCGGAAATGAGAGTTAAAATTTGAAAAAAAAAAATTTAAAGTAAAAATTATTTGAATGTTTCAATGAAACTTATAGATTAATGCTTAAATGAGTATCTGAATTTAATTTTCAAACTTATATCTAAATACTATGTTTAAATTTTTTTTAAAATTAGTATTAAAAGTTAACAATAATTCCAATTTTCAGATATGAAATTTCATGTTTGAAAAATATAAAGTAAAAATTATTTAAATATTTCAATGAAAATAATGGTTTCATTTTTTTTATGTTGTAAACAGTATAATTAATTATTGGGTACTTTTCTGTGGAATTAGTTTAAAAGTTTATTAATAATTTGAAATTTCAGAAAAATATAAATTTAAAATTATTCGAATGTTTTTATTAAAATAACTGTTTATTGCTTTTTATATTGTGAAATGATTAATTAATATATACATATATTTTGAATTTTTCTGAAATTAGTTTTAAAAGTCATTAATAAATTAAATGTATTGAAATGCAATTTTAGATGAAAAAATATATTTTGAATGTTTCAAAAAGAACAATTGTTCAATGCCTTTTTTGTTGTGAACTAATAAATTATATATTAACTGATTCTATTTTATAAATAAATTAGATTTTCAGGAATAAAATTTCAAATCCTTCATATGAAAAAAGGTAACCTCCATCTTGTGTAAGATTGTAGTATAGAAGGAATCGTTATGTGATCGAATATTGGATGATTTGTATAATGAAAGTTTATTTATATTTAAAATACTTCCATTCCAATTACATAATTTTCAAAATGTTTACGATGTTGTGCGATAATTATGTAAATAATCTTTAAACTTATATGTAAATGTGTTTTAAGTTTTTATGGAATTAGATAAAAATATTATAAATAATTGACATTTTCAGAAAAATATAAGATAAACATTATTTTGACGTTTCAATGCAAATAATATTGTTGATTGATTTTTATGTTCTGAACAGATGAATGAACTATTTTTAACTATTGAATGATTTATTTTTTCCAAAAAAGCGAATTACATAAAGATTTACTATGAATAGTTTTCAATTAAGTCACCAACATTGATTATTTACATTAAGGTTATGTGATTTGATACTGGCTGCTATTTTTATGATGAAAATGTATTTTTTCTTTAATATATCTCCATTACAATGATACAATTTCTTCAAATATTTGTGATGTTATGAAGTGAGTATCCGAATTCAATTTTCAAAATTATATGTGCATATATTTGAATTTATCCTGGTATTACTTTGGAAGGTTATTAACAATTTAAATTGTCAGATAAATATTAAATACAAGTTATTCTAATATTTCAATGAAAATAATTATTAACAGCTCTCTATGTTATGAACTCATTAATTATATATTAACTTTTTCTGTTGAAGATTACATTTTCTGGAATTAGTTAAAAGATGATTAATAAATTAAATGTATTAAAAGAAAAGTAAAAATTTAAAGGAAAATATATATAGAGTAAAAAATATTTAAAAGTTTCAATGAAAGTAATCTTTTCGTACTTTGTATGTTGTGAACTGATAAATTAAGAATAAGCTGAATAATTTTGTTCACAATATCAAATTACATCAAGATTGGGATTTAATATTCGTTGATTAGGTAACATGAATTGATTATTTATTTTGAGACTATGTAATTGTATATTGGCTAAAATTTGTATTATAAAAGTTCATTTATATTTAAAATAGCCTTATTCCAGTTACGTAAATGTCAAATTGCTTTGAATTTGCGAAATGAGTATCTGAATTCAATTTTCAAAATTTTATTTACAAATGCTTTTTTTCCTGGAATTAGTTTGTAAGGTTATTTTGAGGTTATTTAAGGGCATTTAAATTTTTCATAACAATATAAAGTTAAAATTATTTGAATGTTTCAATGGAAATAATTATTTGATACTTTTCATGCTCTAAACTGATTAATTGATTATAAGCTGAATAATTTTTCTCGCAATATTGAATTACATAAATATTGAATTTTGACTAATTTTAATTAGATAACGTAAATTGATTATTCATTCCGGGGTTATGTTATTGAATATTAGCTATAATTTAATTGCTTTTGATTAGGTAACATAAATTGATATTTTATTTCAAGGTTATATAATTGACTATTGACTATAAATTGTATAATGAGACTTTGTTAATGTTTAAAATACCTCTATTCCAATTATATATATTTTTTAATTTTGGGATGTTTTGAAATGAGTATCTAAATTTTCATTTCGAAATTGTATGCACATATATTTTAATTCTCTCTGGAATAGTTTAAAGGGCTATTAATAATTCAAATTTTCAGAGAAATATGAAGTAAAAATTATTTCAATAATTCAATGAAAATAATTCTTCACAACTTTTTGTGTTATGATATCAAGAATTTGATTGGTCAAGGAATTTGGAGAAATGAATAGTGATTCAAAAATTGAGTAAAGGAGAAACATGAACACAAAAGTTAGCGCGCGCACGTGATAGTCTAGTATCAATTATAACGTCATTATGACGTGGCACTCGACTCTTTTCCCGCGATCACAATTTAAAATTGTCTATTATGACACACCAAAAAAAAAAAAACAATAATAAATGCGACAGGCAAAATAAATGTCACATAAGAATTACAACAGCTAAAAAAATTGCATGGTATAAAGAATCAACAACATAAAATCACAGGTATAAAATCGATAATGCAGTAAAAATCACATAAAAATTCAATAAATAGGACACAACATGCACATGTGTAATTAATAACATTTTAAAATGCTATCTACAACAAAAATGAGACTCTCTCAGATTTTTTTTTCCGGGTTCTTTTACTGTCATAGCTTTTTGAGAAAAATGTCTTTTTGCCCAAAACACGTCAGGGCGCCAGTTAAAACGAAGATTCTACTTTCCTCATTTTATTGGAAATGTTAAATAAAACAACAAGTTTCAAATTTCTTTCCTCCAGGACATTTAATTTAATTTTAGATGGCGCCAAGCAAAAGTCATTTTGCCGCCCTGGAAGGAAGTTAACTTGATGAAAGCGCAAACTTTTAAAAGTTAACAATTAAGAAAAAAAATGAATCAATTTAAATGGCCCTAGCTCATTATTTCGGTGGAATAGCGCGAATACCTGAAAATCTTAATTAAGAAAGACGAATCTGAGAGGTCTTTTCAATAAGGAGACATTATTTCAAATGCGAAAAATAATATATATCCTATTTATTAAAACATTCTCAAAAATTTAACTCCGTCATAAGGAGAAGCAATGACAGATAATGAATCAGGAAATTAACCCCCTTTTTATATTATATAATGAATCAAACATTCAAATTTTACTAAGATAATTGGAACAATTCATTCACGGAGTATAAGAAAACAAAAAAAAAAAAAACGTCAAAGTGAAAGAGTGGATTCCGCCCTGGAGCAGATACAAACGCTCGTTCATCTCCGCGTCTACTGACGCCATTTGGAGAGTGACAATTAATTTTCAAAACAATTTAAAGAATAGAAACAAAATACAATAAATGAACTAAGCCACCCACCTTTAGAAGATAATCCTGAGCAGCTTCAAATCGCAGAGTATCGACGGATTGGAAGTAAAAAAAAATGTATCAAAACCACTCTGTGGCGACAACAAAAAGACAAAATTACGACAACTTCCTTACACGAGGCTCGAACGAAACAAGACAAGGAGTTCCCTTCGCTTGACGGTACGCAGGCCGCCCAATTTCTCCCCTCCTGCGCAGGGAGACGAGATGTGTCTTCTACGCTGGCGCAGTGTCATGACGGATGGAGGGAGATCTCGGGACCTTAATACCCAAAAGGTAGCGTTCAGGTTTCTCACCGAGTGCACTCGTCGGGTGAACCTGTAAAAAGGGCGTGGTTTACGAAAGTGATCTATGAAGTGCCATATTCTTTGAACGGGTGCGTCAGTGCTCCCAATCTTGCTCCCCAACCGCACTGCGCATGCGTCGCGCCGAATTTCTGATTGACTGCATAGCGCGCGCTAATTTAGAATGTTTTAAATATGCAAATTAATTGTTTCAAAAAAATAATAATTAGAAAATGCATAGAAATACATTTTTTATTGCAAAATAAACTTTCGCAGTCACAGGTGTAATAATAATTTGATTTCACTGCTGAAAACACATTATTCCTTCGGACATCGAAGAAATATTTCAGCAGCGAAATCAAATTATTATTATATCTATGACTGCGAAAGTTTATTTTGCAATGCAGAATGTGTTTCTATGCATTTTCTAATTATTATTTTTTTGAAAAAATTAATTTGCATATTTGAAACATTTCAGATAAGCGCGCGCTATGCAGCCAATCAGAAATTCGGCGCGACGCATGCGCAGTGCGGTTGGGGAGCAAGATTGGGAGCACTGGGGTGCGTGTGAAAGGCTTTGGCGCGAATATAAATATTGTCATCTTATGTTCACATATAACAACATAATATGTTTTATGTCCCTTTATTATACAGATGATAATAGAGAGGCAGCGAAAGAAAAATATTGTCGGTGTAATGGTCCGTCCTGTCCGTCCGACCGGTGCGGGCAAAAAGTTCATAAGAGTAAAAGAGATGGAGAGCGGAAAGTTGGACAAAGGTACTCTCTATCTCTTTTACTCTCATGACTTTTCTGCCTGCACCGGTCAGAAGGACAGAGGTATAAATGTACCATAATTGCATTAAACGAATGACTGTTACAAACGATGATGTTTACAACTATCTTAGGAAGTGATGATAAAGATAGTGATTATGAGGTAGAAATTGGAATTACGATGGAAATTTCAATGAAAGTTCGAGGCCCAAGGGAAATGCCAATTAGAATAATAGGATTTGCTACTATGGGAATTTGGTCTTCTCACAAAATCACGAGATGTTTTCCAAGCGCGAAATCCATATCCGCATACTTATTTTTACGCTCTTCACAATTCACTCTGCTTTTTACAGCTGGTTTTATACAAATTTCATTTCAAATATGCCCAATTTTCCAACTTCACGCTAATTCTTCCCGCCAATTTCAGAGTTCACTCGCATCCACCTACCTTTTTTCGACGGGTGAGAAAATCACCCATCGAGTGACCCCCACCCGTCACTGTGGTGATTTCTGAACGGTTCACCCGGGTCGATCCGCCCACTCACCCAGCGCCGCTGAACGGTTCCGAGTGCACCCGAGTGCACTCGGTGACAAACCTGAACGAACCCAAGATGGTGATAGCGTAGAGGGAAGATAGGTATAGAGGCGACAATGCCCACCAAGCTTAGGAGATGGGCGCGGGGAATGAGACGTCGGGGGTAGGCTTAGTTAGGGAACCAGCGATGCGAGGGCGCTAGTATCGCGAACCAGCCACGCAACCGTTCCCTTTAC
>CAKNXH010056181.1:0-19775 GCA_932178445.1 Andricus quercusramuli
CGCGCTCCACCCTCTGGTAATCCATTTCGCATGAAAACACCTCGAAAATACGGAATCTTCAAAGATTTTGCGAATTTGAGTAAATCCGCATCAGTCAGGGCCCGATGAGGTAGCTTCACTTGGAGTTTTTTGACTTGCGTTTAAGTCCAGCTCCTTGTTTATACGGTTTTAGATGAAGCCCCAATCCTTGCCTATGTGGCTTCAAGTAGAGGCCTTTTCCCAAAGAAATGGCTTCCATCGTTTCATTGTGTCGTTTACTCTCTGAAAGTTGTTGTTTTGCCGAATTTGCATCATTCACAGCTTTAGCTATTCCTGCAGCTCCACCAGCTAGCGCCCCGGCAGCACTGAGACCCGCAAAAACGGGTATGAGAAAGGGTAAAAATCCTCCGACTTTCCCTGGTACAGGTAGAATACGAGGTTTGTTCACATTTCTTCTTCCACCAGCCTTCATTACAGCTGCGCGTGCGCCTCTGAGTGCTGATTTAATGGCAGTTTGCGCATTATTGCTTGAAACCATTGACTTTTTAGCTGCAGCGATAATTTTTCTCAGTGTAGCGGTAGGTTTTTTATTCTTGAGGCCCATTCCCAATTTTGATTTCATCTTCATTGTGTTTGTTATTCCCCAAGCAGCCGCCTTTTCACCTATTCCTGCGTCCTGAGCCAAGACACGTTCCCAAGCTTTTTCAGCTAATACACGGTCAGCTGAGTTTCTGGCCTCTATATTTTCTCTATTCTGTGAGTAGGCTATATCGTGCTCTTTGCAAGCAGCGTCCAGTGGATTGATGCCTGGATCACCTCGTGCTAATCGTTTAGCTAGTTTAGTACCTGGTCCACAGTACTGGTAACCGGGCAAGTGCAACTCAAACGGCAAATTGTTGATGATTCTGTTGAGCAAACCTCTTCCACGTCTTGCCTGCTCCACAGTTCGTTTACAACTGACTCGTTTGCCTCTGTGAACGATCATATCTATGCAAAGGATACCTTCAGACTGAAGGGTCAACCTATATAACCAGGATATTTATAGGCTTTCCAGTCAGTCTTTGTCGAGATGCAGTTTGAAGCACAACCTGTTAAACTACCTGTCCAGAATTTTGATTCGCTTGTTCAAAAGAAGAATAGGGAAAAACGACATGGGCATTTGCTGCCAAACAGTGTACGAGCAATATTTTGTGGACCTTCCAACTGTGGAAAGACAAATGCTTTGCTGGCTCTACTGATACATCCAAATGGCTTAAGATTTGAAAATATTTACATCTACTCAAAATCGCTAAAACAGCCAAAGTATGAATTTTTGGAAAAAGTCCTTCAATCAGTAGATGGTGTTGAGTACTATCCTTTCAATGAGCATGAAGAGGTTATAATGCCCAGTGAAGCAAAAGCAAATTCAGTCATTGTATTCGATGACGTGGCTTGTGAGAAACAAGATAATATGAGAGCATTTTTTTCCATGGGTAGACACAAGGATGTCGACTGTTTTTACTTGGGTCAGACATATGCGCATATTCCTAAATATCTTGTACGCGATAATGTTAATTTACTTGTGTTATTCAAACAAGACGAAATGAATCTAAAGCATATTTATGATGATCATGTGAATACTGATATGACTTTTTCACAATTTAAGCATATGTGTTTAGCTTGCTGGAATCAAGACAAGTATGGATTCGTTGTAATTGACAAGGATAGAGATCTTAGCTTGGGTAGATATAGGAAAGGTTTTGATTGTTTTATAAATCTTGAAAAGTAATATATACATGTGTAGTGATCAATATAGAAACAGTCGCACCTTAGACGTTGATGTATCAACATGTCTTCACGTGAGGAGAATTTTCAAAAGCAAAAAGATATTTTGCGTCAAATTGCTAGAGCAAGCGAATCAATTCGGCGGAAACATAGGTTAATAAAGTTGGGAAAAGAAACCGTTGAGCGCACATTAAGCGACACTTTTAAGCCCATTGTTAATCCACTAGAGAAAATTGTTGGTGGCCTGAAGAATATGAAAAAAGTTGAGCCAATTAAAAGGGGAGAAAAAGAGGAGGCAAAGAGTGAAGTAGAAGAAAGTATTGATGATTTATCATATAAATCAATGTATGATGAAGCAGATGAGACTGATGAAGCAGATGTGACTGAAGATTCCAGTAACTTGGAGCTGTCAGCTCGTAGTGAAGCGGGAAATAACTCAGAAATACCTACATCTTCATGGATTGTTGATGATGATGCAAACAAATATCTCATATTGTTGGGCGAAAGAAGTAGAGAACTTGATAATGTGTATGGAGTGAGAAAATTAACGAGAGATAAATTAGTGATTGGTGATTCTCCGATAAATTTCAGCCAAAACTATATTCATGTGCGTAATTTGAATTTTCCCAAAAGTAAAGGCTTGCTTGAGCTTTTATTCAAAAAGCTTCCCGAAGAGACCTCTATAACTTCCAGTGATCTTGAAAATTATAGGCAAATTATCGTTGCAACAAACGCGTATAAAAAGAATTATAAACCAGATGGCGAAATTCGTGACAATAACACCTTTAAATATAAAAATTTTATAAAGAAATTGATTCCCGTAGCAAAAAATACAGAGAGACGGAGTAAAAACAGAAAATCATTATCAGGTAAAGGTTTGATCCCGCAACACATGATTGCTAGAGAGGGAAGTCTGATGGACTACATTTACTGGGATGACCCGAATGAATTGGTCGATCGATTACGCTTACTGCTAGCATCTCAAGTAGCTGGAAATCCAAGTCACTCAAATGAATTTGTATCAATTATTGAAGAGCTGCGAGAAGCTGGAATTATATATTAATGAGTGTGTTATCGAGATTTTCGTCATTTGCAAGATGAGCATCGATGTATTCGGACGTCATTCCAAGCGAGCAGAGAGTACAAGTCGTGGCCCTCCTGGACTTGGTTTCAAAGTCACATCTGACGGAGATTATGACATGAATAATAAAAGGCTGTGTAAAGTGGCTGATGCTCGAGAGCAGAATGATGCTGTTAATCTGAATATGGTGCAACATATCATACAGCGTGAACTTCAGACTATCTACGATGTTATAGCTTCCTTGCGAACTGAACTAGTCAATAATAATATGATGATTGAAAGTTTGGAAAATTCCACAGATAAACATTTTAAAACTGTAAAAATTGATGTTGAATCAATTCAAAACCTGGTGTATCGAAATTCAGAGCTCATTAGTCAAGTAGACACCAGACTGAATGCACTCAAAAATGGACATTGAGAAGCTGAAGTTGGTGAAGGAGCTGCACAAGCCGGCTAGAAGAAATTACCAACGTCGACATTTCGATATCCGTGGCATTGATGAGACCTGGCAAGCTGATCTTGTTGAAATGCAACCATACGAGAGAGTAAACAAAGGATACAAGTACATCTTGACTGTGATTGATATATTTTCAAAATTTGCTTGGGCTGTTCCCGTTAAATCGAAGAAGGGCGAAGATGTAGCTGCAGCCATGGAATCTGTACTTGATAAAGGACGCGTACCAAAAAATTTACATGTTGATAGAGGTACGGAATTTTACAACTCGCATTTTGAGAATCTTATGAAGCGATATAAGATAAATTTGTACTCGACATTTAGCAATTTAAAAGCATCAATTTGCGAGCGATTTAATCGTACCCTGAAAAATAAAATGTGGATGCAATTTAGCTTGCAGGGTAATTATAAGTGGATAGATATTTTGAAAGATTTAATTTTGTCTTACAACGATGCTAAACATCAGACTATTAGAATGAGGCCGAACGATGTTACTAAGCAGAATGAGAAAAAATTGTTGTTCGATGTTTACAAAAAAGATGATAGTGTGAAACAAGCAGTTAAGAAAACGAAATTTAAAGTTGGCGATAGAGTACGTATAAGTAAGTTTAAGCATGTTTTTGAGAAAGGCTACACACCGAATTGGACAACTGAAATATTTACTATAAGTAATGTTAAGAATACCGTACCTGTGACGTATATACTTAAAGATTATCAAGATAAAGCTATTGCAGGTAGCTTTTATGAACAAGAACTTGGCAAAGTTAGGCATCCAGACCTTTATCTTGTGGAAAAAGTACTGAAAAAGCGGGGAAATAAGCTATTTGTAAAATGGCTAGGTTTCGACGACTCTCACAATAGTTGGATAGATAAATCTAGTTTATAAGTATCTTTTGTATTAATATTAAGTTTTTCTGAATAAAGTTGATTATTTTCAAACATATATATATATATATATATCTTTTTTCTTACACATCTACCCTACCCTTAATCTAGTAAATGAAAAAAAAGACGAATTTGGTTTTAAATTACATTTTTTATTCAGATTTTTTTCTTTCCTCACTCTCAACATAGATGCAATTTTAATGTATAAAGATGGCATTTCTCAATCACTTCTTCACACACATTTCGATTGTAAAAAGTAATCATTTCAAGAAACAGACTTTCAAATTGCATGAGATTCGTGAATACAAGTTTCTTCATTGCCTTACTCTTTAAACTTATATAATTTTCTCTAATATAAGATTTTACACTTTTCACACAAGGTGATGCCAAATCACACCAGGCACTTTCAGCGATGGTTTCAATGATGGCGTCCTTTGTCAGCTGGAACGGCATAACACTCTGTTCCAGAAGATACCGGTCGATACAAGCACTGACTTCCTGGAGAACAGCAAACGTCGTTTCTCGTAGTACAAATGGATAATTTTTTTTGCGTTTCTTCAATTTGCTCCAAAGTCACTACATAATCTCCAAAAGATATAGTCATGTGTATACGGAAATTTCCACAGTCGATGCATTGCAGCTTCTCTTCACCATCGAAGAACAGTGAAATGAGACTGAAGTAACTTTTAAATAATTTCCACTCTTCAGGATTTAGGGTTATGCTTGCACGGGGATGACTGGCCTGCAGTTTCACTGATGAGGCGAGCTTTCCATCTTTTCTAAATTCAGCACCGACGATAACTTGCTTTGTGAACGATGAATTTAGATTGTATGTGGTGGAATGTAGCATTTGATTTCGAGGCGTATAAGACATGTTGATTGCACTGAAGGCTTTCAGGCACTGAGCAATAATTGAAAACTGCACACTTTATATATTTGTCTTGATAAATTCGATGGAATTGTAGCATCCGCCCAAATACCGCATGCCTAGATCGCCATCTTCACAGGATTTCTTCATTCCCAACAGCAGATTCTCATCTTCATTGAGCAGATTGACCATCCTCGCTGGTAGAAAAACGGCAAATTTCTTCTCCACAGTAACAATGAACCGCACTCCAAACTGCGTTGTTGCTTTCCTGATGTTTGTGATTTCGTAGTTTTTATTGAGTTCTAGGTCCTTGAGCTTCCTGGTTGGTAGGAAATCGTTGTTGACTGCGATTTTGTTGAGTTTTGAGAAGTCCATCTTCAATCTTTAATATTCAGTGTATTAAATTTCCTCGCAAGATTTTGTAAATCTGTTCGCACTTGTATCGCTTGCTTTAGTTCTCGAATGTTCTTTAGAAATACGTTTAAGCGACTTTTTAGCTCCTGCTGCTTTTCTTCTTTACAATCTGGCATGTACCAACAAACTGCTGAGAGAGAAGAGCTGACCTTCCTTTTATAAACACTTACCCCCACCCTTACCAAATTTCTAAAGACTTGCGCAGTATTACGCTATATGATGCAATAATTCCTGGAACGAGGATGACGTCATCAGAATGGAATTTTGTTTACCAGGAATTGTTTAATATTATATGAAATGTGAGACGTCTGCTGAAACCTGTTTAAACTTGCAAAATATAACCTTGAAAGTATTTGCGCGAAAATGTTTTATCGAGAAGGAGGCAATAAATCAAATTTATATTGTCAAAACAGGATGTAGCTGTAGATAAGGATTCCTGGAACGAGGATGACGTCATCAGAATGGAATTTTGTTTACCAGAAATTGTTTAATATTATATGAAATGTGAGACGTCTGACTCATGATGTCGGCAAATGTCAAAGGGTGATTTTAATTAAATATTTATTTCGGCTGGCAATATTATGCTATGACGCATCAGGAATGTTCATGCACTCGTCTGCTGAAACCTGTTTAAACTTGCAAAATATAACCTTGAAAGTATTTACGCCCTAGAAATAATCATATCACATACGCACCCCGACTTCAAAGGCACCGACAATTTTTTTCCTCAGAATTATCTTGACAATAACAAGCAATTATATACGGGGGTTGAAATGCAACACCACCGTCTACGTCATCACCTTATCTCCCGGGCGGCGGCTCACGAGGGATGATGACTCATCACCTAGCACTCTTAACTTCCCTCACACAGGCACACACACACACACACACACATGAACACATACACACACACATACACACGCTATATAAATTATATTATTTTGGGGCGAAAAACTTTAATTCCGGGGATAGCAAATATTAATAACTTAATATTGTGACGTCAGATATCCCATTCCATACTTTTGGGCGAAAAAGTTCCATTCCCCGGATTCAAGTATTGATTTCCAATTCAAGTATTGATTTTCAATATCGATATTGGATACTTCAACACTGTGATTCGCAAGTCAGCACAAGGAGCGAAACCAATCTCACAGCATTCTACAGTCTTACCGCAAGTTGCTAATCGTACGGAAAAAAGTGGGGTAGAACTGCCCCTACCTATCTACTGGTTCAGGCAGCCCGGACTGTTTACATTTCGAGTTTCTCGATTTAAGGAAAAAGGCTATTTGCAGGCAACCCCCGACACTGTTTCTAAATCGAGAGGGGAGTGTATAATACAATCCAAATTTTTTGGTTGATTCATTTGTAGTTATGTTGAAGGTCATTTCGTCATTTTTACAGCGGTGTTTCCGCAAGTGGAATTACGTGAAGTTTGAAGAATGGCAAAACCTACATAATTTTAAAAATTGGAGTGCCTCATTTAACCTTTCAAACCACTTATATATATTTTTTCAAAAATGATTCTGGGAAACTTTTGGTAGTCAATTGTTAGAAATTTGGTGGTGGATTTTGATATTTTGTGATCCACATTACGGAAGGTATTAATTTAAAAAAAAAAAAAGATTTTTTTGTTTCATTCACATTACACTTTTTAAATAACAAGAATTTCGTTTTCCAGAAAAACTGCGAGAAATGAAAATATTCTTCTCAGAAACATCTAGGGGAGGGCGGGGCTGATAATGCTAAAATTTACTTTTCACAACACTGTGTCCTAACAAAATTAGGTATTGCCTTGGTTTTTGCATTGACATATATGTAAGACAATGAACCCTTATGAAAAAGAAGTATAGGAAAGTATTGGATCTAATACTTTTTCCGCGAATAAGTATTGGAAATCCAATACTTTTTCGCGAAAAAAGTACTGGATCCAATACTTACCAATGCTTCTTTTTCATAAGGGAAGTTCCAAATTATAAACATAAAAATTTATATGCATTCCATCTATTATACTTATACTTATATATATATATATTTCTAAACGCTGTCTAATGGTACTTCTGGTCCCCCATGGGGTAAAAAGTACCAGTATAAATTAAACGAAATTTTTTATTTTGAATTGTAGTCTGTAGTCTGCAGTATCGTATATGGACGTTAACTCTCGAAAGATTGATCCGATTGGATTCTGCTGTTGCACACTTTTGAAGGCCTAAAAAGATAGATCAAGTTCATTAACCAGCCATTTTTGACCAACGGTTCTGGTTTTTTCTATCGAAAAAGCTTTTTAAAAAATTAAAAATTCAATTTTCTGCTCAAACTATGCAAGAGGCAAAAAATGTTGAAAAGCAAAATTTTAAAAAGATCTACAAATTTACTTCAGACCATTTTTTTGATGAAATGCATAGTTTTTGTTTAAATCGTGAAAAATTTTATCAAAAAATGAGGTATGAGTAATAGATTTTTACTGCGAATAATAAGAAAAACAATTAATTCATCACAATATTCATTAGAAATTGGGATAATATCAAGTTAATATATTTTCAATATATAGTTTTAAAATTTAATCAAACGAAAATGATGTTCCTTCCATAGCTTAGTAATTATAATTTTTGAAGTTCACCTCAATTTTAAATTGAATTTTTTAAATATGTAACTATGCCCTGTTGATCGCAATTCGCAAAACACCGCATGAAGTAACAAAGGCCGATAATCAGAGTGCTCCAGCGGCAGCGTGTGTTGACTTCAACTCGCTGCCATTTCCAAAATTTTCAACCGATTTTCTTCAAATTTTCAGGAAAACTTTCCCAAAGTCTAGTGAACAACTTTCTCGCGATGAATTATTTCAGCTAGCATTTTTTCGATGACCTGCCCGTTGGTCGAAGTTGGCAAAACGCGGTTTTTGATCGGAATTAATTTGTTATTAAACAAAAACAAACATATTACATTTTTAAACAAAGTGCGTTGCTCATAGTCATCGAGTATGTATTGAGAATACGCCATAAAATTTTTAAGCATTTTGATCAAGAAACGGCCGAATAATCGCGAGTTTTGTTTTATAAAGCGTCGATTTTCGATCGAAAATTTTTGTAAGTTTTTGTTGTTTATTTTGAGTAATAATTGTCGAATTAAAAAGTTTGATAAGAAAAATTTGTCGGTCGCGTCAATGTGAAACGAAGGTATATTTTGTTTTGCGTTTCGGTCACTTTTTTTTTCATCGATCGATTTTGCCGTGTGGTCAATACTTCTACGCGGTTTCGAGCGCCAGTTATACTCTACGCAAAAGCAAACGCGTAGCTGCGTTCCATGCGCTAACATAGGATCGAGCATAGCTTCATCTCATGTTAGCACACTGGAACGCAGCTACGCGTTTGCTTTTGCGTGCGAGTATGCACGGGTATGAAAAGATTCATTTTCTACACACAAAAAAGACAAACTTTCAACAAAATAGATAAATCTTCAACTGAAAAAGCTAAATTTCCAACAAAAAATATATTAGTTAAATTTTCATATGGAGAAATAATTTTTTAAGCAAATAACTTTAATTTTCGTAGAAGTATTTAAATTTTCGAGAGAACAAATGCATTCTGAACCAAAAAGATTAAATATCTATAAAAACATTTTTTAAACAAAATTGAGTTGACTTTTTAGTTGAAAAAAAATTATTTATTCACTGGAGGAATTTCCTCGCTATAATAAGGAAACTTTTGTAAATCATGTACAACGTTCTCAAATTATATAAGATTTTCTGTAAAATCTATAACAAAATGTTGGAAAATGAAGCGAGTTCTTTTTCTAAAGAAAGGGTAATTAGTGCGCGCATAGCACGCATAATGTTCTATTATTTTCAAAAAGTAGACCATGCAAAAGTTTAAAGTATTGAAAATTAAATATTGCAAAGTTTCAAGGTTAGAAGATTTCAAATAAAAAATTATCCAATGTTTTTATTTGCTTCCTACTAATGTATAAGCCAGCTAATTAATAAAATGTTACAATAACAAATTTTTACACGGAGAAAATTTGTGTGTTAAATTTTGCATGACTTAGTTCGGTAAACGGAGGACATTACGGCATTATATTAAAATTTCACTTTCAGTCATGTAAATCCTGGCGACTTGTTGCAATTACGGCATGACCATTTAACGTAAATTTAAAAGTTTTATTATAATTTCAACAGTTTACATATTAATTTTGTTTCTTTTATTAATTATAATGCCATATTACTTTACCATTACTTTACCATTACGCTGTAGCGTAATGTTTGCGTTCGGCCGGTCCACCACGGAAATGAAATAGGGTAATATTTGATTTGAAAATATGAATTACTAATATATATTCATTAAAATTTAATTTGCGATTCTGTAAGAAATAATACAACAAGATATTAGAAATTACCTGACAGTTGTGTAAAATGAGATGTCGCCCAGGTGCGAATTTGGGTTGGCAACCAGAGTTGACGGTCGGCCCAAGGTCGGGCCGACTTGGGCAACCGAATTTTGCTGACCAAGGTTGGCCCAACTATAGCGGTTCAAAGCCACCTTAGTTGGGCCAACGTTAGAAGCCAACAATGGCTTCCAAAATTTACACGACCGTCGGCCCAACTGTGGCCCAAGGTAGGGTCGACGGTCGTTTGGACTTTGGTTAATTGGCTCAAAATAACAATAACACTACGGTCGGCCTGACTGTGGGCGATAGTTGGCCCGACCATCGGTGTAATATTATCCACTGCAAGTACCCTCACTTTTGCCGACCGTCGGTCCAACTCTGGCCGACATCATTCTAATACTTGGCTCAACCATGGCAACTATTGTTGGCCCAACTGTGTAAAATAGGGACGGCATGCGTTATCATTACGCTGGTTGGCCCGACCGTTGGCTCACAAAGTTGGGCCGACCTTACAAAGGTTGGGCCAACCATGGCCCGACCGACAATTCGCACCTGGGCGATTACCTATCGGTTAGGTAACAAAAGTCGAACTGTTAGGTACAGTTTCAAGATCATGGTTTCAATCATAGAAAACAAAGTCTACCTCTCTAAATATGTGAATTCTACATCCCAGTCATGTAAAATCTCGTGCGCCAGCAAAAAAATACATTCTTGCTACAAACCGATTCTATGGAAGGTCATCCACTGCTAACAAACACATGCTTACACATATCGTACAATTCATAAGTATATTGTTGGTACATATACACATTTTAACTTAAACAATTACGTTAAATTACGATACATTACATACGATATAGTCGCAAAGTTTTAACGATATTAAAGCTATTAAAAATCGAAAACGCTGTGACGGGTTTCGAACCACCTAAGCTACGTTTAACGCATTCTATCGCTAACAACTAAACTTCACGGCTAACCTAACACTTAGAATTTCGGGACAAAAATCTCGGCTATAAAGTTAAAGTACAAGTACGTCAGGGCCGTACAAAAAAATATCTGGTCCCCGTTTCATCGAAATTTGTTATTGTAACATTTTATTAATTAGCGGGCTTATAAATTTGTAGCAAGTAAATAAAAACATTGAATAATTTCTTATTTGAAATTTTCTAACCTTGAAACTTTAAATAATTTAATTTTCAATACTTTAAACTTTTGCATGGTCTACTTTCTAAAAATAATAGAACATTATGCGTGCTATGCGCGCACTAATCACCCTTTCTTAAGAAAAATAACTCGGTTCATTTTTCAACATTTTTTTATAGATTTTACAGAAAATCTTATATTATTTGAGAACGTTGTACATGATTTACAGAAGTTTCCTCATTATAGCGAGGAAATTCCTCCAGTGAATTCAATATGAATAACAACTTTTTCCACTTACTTACAATTCTTTCTTTTGGTGGAAAATTAGTTTTTTTATTGATAATAATTTTTTTTCAACTAAAAAGTCAACTCGATTTTGTTTTGAAATCCTTCTATAGACATTTGATCTTTTTGGTAGAGAATTTATTTGTTTCCTTGAAGATTTAAATACTTCTACGAAAATTGAAGTCATTTGCTTATAAACTTATTTCTCTAACTGAAAATTTAAATAATATATTTTTTGTTGAAAATTTAGCTTTTTCAGTTGAAAATTTATCTATTTTGTTGAAGGTCTGTCTTTTTTTGTAGAGAATTAACCTATTTAGTTAAAATTCATGTATTTTATTTAATTCCTTTGGTTAAACAATAGTTTTTTCTTATTGAAAATTAATTTTTTAAACTAAAAATTTAACTCGATTTCTTATCGAGATTCTTTTACATTCAGATTTAATCTTTTTGGTAAAAAATGCAGTTGTTCAGTTAAAAATTGATTTTATTTGTTTAAAAACTTGTTTCTCTAATTAAAAATTAAACTATTCTATGCTTTGTTGAAAATGTATGTTTTTTAGTTGAAAATTCATCCATTTAGTTGAAAAATTTTTTTTCTTGTAATTTTCAACCTTTTTGGTTGAAGAGACAACTATTGGGTTGAAAATTCCATGAAAAATGAAAAACTGTTGATGGAAAATTCATGTATTTTCTTAAAAATTATTCTTCTTTGGTAGAAAATTAATATTCTTGGTTGAAATTTTCATTTCTACAGTTTAAAATTAATTTTTATATTGAAAATTAACTTTTTTAGATAAAAATTTAAAAGTTGATTTTTCAACTAAAAATTTAAATATACTTCATTTTTCGATTTTTTTTATAGCCATTACATCTTTTCAGTTGAAAAGTTAACTATTCTGTTGAAAATGCATTCTATTTGTTCACAAACTTATTTCACTGAAAATTGAACTATTCTATTCTTTGTTTATAATTTATTTCTTAGTTGAAAATTTGTCGTTTTTTCATCGAAAATTCATCTTTTTGGTTGAAAATTTACCTAATTGGTGAAATGTTTTTTCTTTTTTTTTTTTTTTTTTTGTGTTTGAAGATGTAATATTTTAGTTGATAGTTCATTTATTCTGTTGAAAATTAAACAAATTTTATTGAAAATATGTTTTTTCTTTGTAAAAAATAATGTTTATAAGGAAAAAGGTAGCTACTTCATTTTTACAAGAAAATTGAACTTTTCAAGTTGAAAATTCACTTATTTTGTTGAAAACATTTTCTCTTTTCTGAGAAATTCAATTATTTAGGTAGAAAACTCATATTTTTTCGTTATAAATTCAACCTTGTTTTCAAACATTAGTCTTCGGGGATCTCCCGCCTCGAAGTTCGAAGTCAGTTGTCCAGTGTCGTCCGATGTTTTTTCATCACCCGCATCTTTATACGTCAATTTTTTAATACATTCTACTATTATTTAGTGACTTAATAAGTATCATCTACTGAGAGAAAAGGATAGTCTATATATTTGAATATTTTCTCAAATTCTACAATATAAACCGAAACTTAAAAATGGTAATGTGTCTACGAGGGACTTGGCTTTAAACTTCATCCCTGAGAATGTTGACGTCCCCAGCGACTCACATTTTACCTTACTGTTGTGCAATTCCTCTTCTGATGAAAGTGAAAATCTGTTTAAAAATTCTGCAATCCATACTTTTTTTAAAGTGAATCGTTAATATCACACAAAAGTAAACTTTATATCATTCATTTGATAAAAATTTACAATACTTCACGTTATTTTATAATATACTGGTATTAAAATAATACAACCCTTATATCAATTATTACATATCAGAATTTTCACTTTTGGACTTGAGATTTTACATAACTCTTTTGTATTATTTATAGTTCTGTCTTGTATTAAATCCTAAAATAATTGTAAACTTTATCTAAATGCAGTAATGTCCTCCATTTACCTAACTAATTGGGTAAATTTTAATGAACAAATTTTCTCCGTGGATGAAACGGGGACCACAGATACTTTTCAGTACGGCACTGACGTACTTGTACTTTAACTTTATAGTCGAGATTTTTTTCTCGATATTCTAAGTGTTAGGTTAGCCGTGAGGTTTAGTTGTTATCGATAGAACGCGTTAAACGTGGCTTAGGTGGTTCAAAACCCGTCACAGCGTTTTCGATTCTTAATAGCGTTAATACCGTTAAAAGCGTGAGACTATATCGTATGTAATGTATCGTAATTTAATGTAATTGTTCAAGTTAAATTGTGTATATGTACCAACAATATACTTATGAATTGAACGATATGTGTAAGCATGTGTTTGTTAGTAGTGGATGACCTTCCACAGAATCTGTAGCAAGAATGTTTTTTTTTTGCTGGCGCACGAAATTCTACATGACTGGGATGTAGAATTTCGACGTGTAGAACAGTTCGACTCATTTTACCTAACTGGTAGGTAATCGACATATCATTTTACCCAACTGTCAGGTAATCCTTATTATCTCGTTGTATTATTTCTTACTGAATCGCGAATTAAATTTTAATGAATTTATGTTAATAATTCATATTTTCACATCAAATATTACCCTATTTCCTTTTACATAACTTAAAGTGAAATTTTAATATAATGCCGTAATGTCCTCCGTTTACCGCACTAACTTATGTAAAATTTAACACACAAATTTTCTCCGTGTATACCTGTTCAAAAATGCTGTAGTCTCAACTACCCAAGTGCGAATTGCCGGACCTGAACACACGGCCCAGGCTTGGTCTAATTTCGGCAGCCAAAGATCGACTAATGTTATTGCGCCAATATCGGCATTTTAATTGGCCCAGTGTTGTGCCCGCACTGGCTGCCTATATTGGCTATTCAATTTTGTCGATCTACCGCCGACGCTTGGCCCAGTGATGGCACATTACTTGACCAAGTGTCACTTTCGTCACGACAAAACATGTTTTACGCGGAAAAGCCAGAGACCGGTCCAGACGCGGCGCATTACTGTTCCAAACTTCGTCTTTACTCTGGCTCGATATGTTTTAATAGGAAAAGCCAGAGTCTGGCCCAGCAAAGGCGCATCACTGGGCCCATCATTACTTTCAGTACGTAAAGCATATTTTAAGAAGAAGAGCTAGACTTCGGCCCAGAATCGGCGCACTGCTGTTCCAAGCTTCGTCCTTACTTTGGCTAAACATGTTTTAATAGGAAAAGCCAGAGTTTGGCTCAGCAAAGGCGCATCACTGGGCCCACTATTACTTTTAGTACGTAAAGCATATTTTAAGAAAAATAGCTAGAATGCGGCCCAGACTCGGTGCACTGCTGTTCCAAACTTCGTCTTTACTTTGGCTAAACATGTCTCAATAGGAAAAGCCAAGGTCTGGTCCAGCAAACGCGCATCACTGGGCCCAGTTTGACTTTCGCCACAGCAAACCATAATATGGAAAAAAATTGTAATCATTTAAAAGCATGGTTCATATTCTGAAATGTCTAAGAACTATAAATACAACTGTGGCGAATACAACTTTTTTCCTGTTTTTTTTTTTTCAAGAAAAAAATTCTAAGTTCCATCTTTATGTAAAATTGTAAATGTTCAGAAAAAATCACATTTTATGTTAATCTTGAACGTTGTAAAATAGTCTAAAACACCTAAAAACCCAACCTTACAGGGAAGTTTAAAAACAATTGTTATTAAAAAAAAGTCAAAGCTCACGCTCAAACTTCTAAGTTCCGTCTTCAGAAATTTTAAATGTTCATAAAAAATGACATTTCCTGTCATTGTAGAAAGTTGTATAGTAGCCTAAAACGCGAAAAACGAAATATTACACGGAGAAAAATTGTAATCGATATAAATTATTTATTTAAAACTTTTTTCAATAGGAAAAGCCAGAGTCTGGTCCAGCAAAGGGACATCGCTGGGCCCTCTTGTTACTTTTACTACGGCAAACCATGTTTTAAGAGGAAGAGCCAGAGTTTGGCCGAGACTCGGCGCACTGATGTTCCCAACTTCGTCTTTACTCTGACAAAACATGCTTTAATAGGAAAAGCCAGAGTCTGGCCCAGCAAAGGCGCATCACTGAGCCAGTTTGACTTTTACTACGGCAAACCATGTTTTTAGAGGAAGAGCCAGAGTTTGGCCCAAACTCGGTGCAGTACTATGCCGATAGTATAAATATTAAAAAAAAATTTTAATACGTTTAAAAATATGGTTCATGTCTTCTAAAATGTATAAGAACTATAAATACAACTGTCGCGAATATAATATTTTTCCTATTTTTTTTTTTCAAGAAAAAAATTCTAAGTTCCATCTTTATGTAAAATTGTGAATGTTCAGAAAAAATTACATTCCTGTTAACCTTAAACGTTGTAAAATAGTCTAAAAAGCTAAAAACCAAACCTTACACGAGGTTTAAAAAAATTTGTAAATTCACTATCAAATTTCTAAGTTCCGTCGTTAAAAATTTTAAATGTTCATAAAAAATTACATTTCCTGCCATTGTAGAAAGTTGTGAAGTAGTCTCAAACGCGAAAAAACGAAATATTACACGAAGAAAAATTGTACTCGATATTAATTATTTCTTTAAAAATTGTTTTATTGATATTCCTGTTAACAGTTCGTATATTTCACATTAACATAACGTCGTATGATAATAAATATTTAATTAGAAAAAGAGAGTTTAAAATTTAGTGTTTTAACTTTTTTGAGCTATAGCTTATGAGGATGGCTTTTTCATCAAATTTCAACTCGTGGGTTTAGCGCAATGGTTAAGACTCCCGACTGCTAGGCGATAGATTTAGGTATATATGTAGGTTAGATACCCCGTAGCGTTAGAAATTTTATTTGTAATATAATATTTAAAAATGGAATATATGTATTCACTCTACATATATTGTGGCCTCCTAAAAACAATTCAATGATTTTTTTTTTTAATTAACTCCGGTCCTAGTGCATACTGGAGCTATCATTCCAGCAATGGCACGATATTGGCAGCTAAGATAGGGGCGATATCAGTACCCATTGCTGAGCCGATAATGGCAGCCAGTAACGCATAAGTGATGGCGGCTAGAGTCTGGGCCAGAATTGACCGCCAAGTGCATACCGGAGTTATCATTCCAGCAACGGTACGATATTGGCAGCCGATCTTCGGCGATATTTTTGCCGATACTAGGCCAGTGCTGGGCCGTATCTACCCTTACAAAAAGATATGACAGGAAAAAAATGACAGGTGTGTCATTTTTTTCCTGACATTTTTTTTCTGTCATTTTTTCGCGACCACAAGAAAATGACAGAGAAACGTCAGGCAAAATGACAGGAAAACGATAGGCAAAACGACAGCCGAAAATGACTGGCCCTAATTGGCCATAATTTATAATAATATTGTGTAAGATTATAAATTATCGACGACTTGCAGACTTATTCGTGAATTATTTGAACTTTCCTATAAAGCTTAAAAAATCATTAGCAAAAGAAAACTATTATGGGAATTTTCATGTTGAAACACCTTTTTGAAGCCTGTGTCTGAGTACGAATTATCTTCCAACACTTCAATTGTGGACTGTGATCGATTTGCCATTTTAAAGCCATCTCATCCTTACAAAACGCTGAACTTAAGTACCACGGGCAACAGTTTCAGATTATTTTCAACTTTCTTCATTCCCTTAATGAGTTATTCACTGCGTGCTCCCAATTCCATGATCAAACAAGGAATGGTCTCGCCACGCGCATGTAAAAAAAAGTGCACCAATCAAAGGGTCGCAGGTTGCGCGTGGCGAAACCATACTTTGTTGGATCATGGAATTGGGAGCACGCAGTAAACTCGTTAAAGGAATGAAGAAAGTTGAAAATAATCGGAAATTGTTGCCCATGGTACTTAAGTTTAGCGCTTTGTAAGGATAATTATTATTATTATTATTATACCATTAAGCCTTTTCCCTTCCGGGGTAGGCGTGATTTGCTCGGTTGGAAAGTAGTGAAATAGGTATATAGGTATGAGGTTGATCGGTATATGGGTATAGAGTGGATGGGTATGTAGGTGTTATGTATAGATGTTTTAGATTGATCTGGAGTTCTCGTGTTATTTATATAAATGACACGTTCACTCCGCAACACTGCTCCGACCCAGGTTGCTGATCAATCTCTCTAGCGATCACCCCAAGTGAGGAGCCTCACAAAATTATTATGTATGGTTCCCCACTTGGGCCCATTAGTATCCAAGGTCTTTGTTCCAGGCATCATTCACTCTATTGTCACTCTGTTTATAAACTATTTGTCGCCACATATTTCTGTCCTGGCATACTACTCTAGCTTCATTCACGTCCATGCATTTTTTCATGCAGGCTCTTGTATTTCTATGGCTTCTTATGTCTCTTCGTATTAGTGTCCCATTCACAGATTCTAACCATTCTTTCGGCGGTCTACCTCTGGGCATTCTGCCATTTACTTTACCTTTATACACTTCCTTGGTCAGTCGTTCATCTTTCATTCTTTCGAGATGTCCGAACCACCTTAGCTGATTTCTTTCCCATATGTCAACTAGTGTCTCCCCTGTACCACATTCTTTGACGATTGTCTCGTTTCGTACTTTGTCCATCAGTGTTTTCCCGCATATTATGCGCAGAGGTTTCATGCCGATCGCGTTGATTTTACTCCTGTCCTTTTCTTCAAAGGTCCATGTCTCGCTACCGTATAGAACAGTCGGTACGAAAATAGAGTTATGTATGGCCATTTTAGCTTTTTTTGATATGTTTTTATTTGTGAGGATGGACCCTGCTCTACCGATAACCTGCTTACCCTTATTTATGCGCCTATCTAATTCCCCATCTATTTTTCCGTCGTTAGTGAAGAGACTACCTAGATATACGTACCAAAGATATTATAAAGCCGGGTTTACACCAAACGAGCATCGTTCGCGAACGTTCGCAAACGTTCGGGCCCGAGCACAATGGAGACCCGAACTCGAAACCTGAACCCGAAGATAACTCTGTCCTTTTTTACCGTAGATGCGGTAGAAAAAGAAAGAGTTATCTTGGGGTTCAAGTTTCGGTTTCAGGTTTCCATTGTGCTCGGGCCCTTCGCAAACGTTTGCGAATGCTTGCGAGCATTCGTCAACAGGCGACGAGCTTCCCGTTCACACTGCCCGAGCCGAGCACAGCCGAGCAGTTGTTCGCGAGCATTCGTCCGTGTTCCGACAAAAGTGCATGAACATGGCACCCACATTATCAAAGCTGCCAATCCGTGCTGCGTCGATAGTGATACTGTCTGAAATCGTTTTAGCACATAAAATAATTTTTCAATATGATAGTTAAATTTTCAATGAAAAAAACTAATTTTCAACCAAAGAAATGAAATTATAACCAAAAAAATTAATTTTTTACCAAAAAAGAATCTTTTTTTAACCAAATACGTGAATTTTACATACAATTTACATTATAATTTTAGAATTTTTAGTTGTAATTCACATTGTAATGCACCTAAAATTTAAATTAAGAGGCAGCAATCGAAACCAAACCTTCTACATAAATTCTTCAAAACTCTCAATTAATATACAAAAATAATAAGTATTACTGCAATATAATTTTAAGTAAAGGCTAAATTGAACATTGCTCAAGAAATACGCAAGGGTCATGGTTTATAACCCAAGCTACGATAAAGACTTCCCAAGCATCATATTTTTTAAATTTATTATGGTAATATTTATGGTCAGATTGCCAAAGCTCTGCCTTCTTTTCGAACAAGCCAATCGTTTCCAGGCTCTTTTCGTTGTCCCACTCCATGTTTTAAGCCGGGTTTACACCAAGCGAGCATCGTTCGCGAACGTTCGCAAACGTTTGCGAATGCTTGCGAGCATTCGTCAACAGGCGACGAGCTTCCCGTTCACACTGCCCGAGCCGAGCACAGCCGAGCAGTTGTTCGCGAGCATTCGTCCGTGTTCCGACAAAAGTGCACGAACATGGCACCCACATTATCAAAGCTGCCAATCCGTGCTGCGTCGGTAGTGATACTGTCTGAAATCGTTTTAGCACATAAAATAATTTTTCAATATGATAGTTAAATTTTCAATGAAAAAAACTAATTTTCAACCAAAGAAATGAAATTATAATCAAAAAGATTAATTTTTTACCAAAAAAGAATATTTTTTAACCAAATACGTGAATTTTACATACAATTTACATTATAATTTTAGAATTTTCAGTTGTAATTCACATTGTAATGCACCTAAAATTCTTCAAAACTCTCAATTAATATACAAAAATAATAAGTATTACTGCAATATAATTTTAAGTGAAGGCTAAATTGAACATTGCTCAAGAAATGCGCAAGGGTCATGGTTTATAACCCAAGCTACGATAAAGACTTCCCAAGTATCATATTTTTTAAATTTATTATGGTAATATTTATGGTCAGATTGCCAAAGCTCTGCCTTCTTTTCGAACAAGCCAATTATTTCCAGGCACTTTTCGTTGTCCCACTCCATATTTTAGAATAAAAACAATGAACTCGATGCACTCCGAAAAATGCTGTGC
>CAKNXH010056181.1:27296-38753 GCA_932178445.1 Andricus quercusramuli
TTGGATTGAAAATTCATCTCTTCTGTTAACAGTTTATTTTTTTGGTTCAAAAATTTATCTCTTTCTTCGATGAAATTGACAGTTTTTGATGCAAGGTCATAAACTTCTTGCATCTTTTTGGATTGAAAATTGGTCTCTTCTCTTAACAGTTTATCTTTTTGGTTTTTGGGTTGGAAAATATTAACTAATATATTTTTTTGTATAAAAGTCATCTTTTTTGGTGGAAAATTATACTTCTTAGTTGAAAGATTATCTTTTTGATTAAGGATTAATTCCTTTGGTTGAAATTTAAACTATTATTAAATTAACATAATCTTTCCAGATTCAAAGGAAGCGTAGAAAAGGGAAGCATAAAAACTCTTTAATAAAAATGTTAGTTCCAATCTTTCTTTCAATCATACCTTTACAAAAAGCGTTCTCATACGTTTAAAAATGAATGTTGAAAATCGGTACTTCGTGTTTTTGAAGCTAAAGGATCACCCTATTGTTTTCTATCAGAGAAATTGATTTTGGATTAGAATTGTATTTTTAAACAAGTAGTTTCTGGAACATGATCCTTATTTGGTTCCCTTGCCCTATGTATATTTAAAAAAAAAATCAAAAACTGCATTCGGACTTACTTTCAGAGGTTAGGAATGGATTGATAAATTGTATTTCAAATGAATAATAAAATAAATAATACATAAATAAAATAAATGAAAAATAAAATTTTAAATGAAAAAATAAATTAAAATAAAAAAATACATACATCAAGATTCACTTTGTACGCTGGTGCACTTATTGATGTCTGTCTTGTAACTTCGCTGCATATTCTTGACATGCCGTCGGACTTCAATTCTTCTACTTTAATGACGTTAGTTTCAGCCAATTGTTTCCCTTTTTCGATAGTCGTCATTGTAAAATTAATAGAATGATTGACTGACTCAAAACCCGTTCTTAAACACAAATCCATCTGTAATATTCACATTTTTTCAAATACTTGAACCACAATTTATGACAAATATTATGCAATTACTTATTTTTTAAGCCATTGCTACTTACCTTTTTTCTGTAATTTCCATTTTCGATCAACTATTTCAAACTTTCACTATCTTTTCAACAATTTTCACACTTTTTCACAACTTATTGCACAGTGACACAGCCGACTCTCGCGTTCAAGTAATGCCATTAGTCACCACCGTGGCGCCACCCGTTCATCTGCACACCGTCAATAGCGTACATGAGATATTTAAACTGGACATTGTAAATAGAATCGTAAACTTTATTACGGGGATTCCCGACAGTAAAATTAAGCTGTTGTCCCTTTTGGTTCCAGTTTAGAAATAAGTTCCGATGGAGTTTATTACCCTAAAATTTGAAGATTTTTAGTTTCGGAGACGCGTAAAATTAAATTAAATACAAAAAAATTATTATAATAAGTCTTGAATAAAATTTATTTAAAACTCATATTTAGTTGTTAAATAGTTAAACTGAAATTTTTTTTGGGTAGAAATTCAACTATTTTCTGGAAAATTTGTTTAATTTAAAAATATATCCTATTTTAATAGGAATTGCATTTTTCTTGGATGAAATGGCAACTGTTTGATTGAAAATTCATCTGTTTTGTTGCAAATCCAACAATTTTTTGGAAAACTTATTTTTTTAATTTCAAAATTCACCTATTTTGCTGCAAATGCATCTTTTTGAATAAAAATGCAACTGTTTGATCGAAAATTCAACACGAGAACAATTTTGTTGAAAATTGATACTGTTTGGTTAAAAAACTCAACTATATTTTGTTGAAAATTCAACTGTTTTGTTGAAAAAACGTCTTCTTAGGTTGAAAATCCCAGTATCTTGATAGAAAATGTACTTCTTATTTAAAACTTATATTTCTTTGTTGAAAAGTCAAGCTGAAATTTGTTTTTGGTAAAAGTTCAACTTTTTTTTTTGAAAAACTTATCTCTTACCGGGCACTCTTTTTTGCTTGAGGATTCGACTATTTTGTTTAAAAATTTTGATAGAAACTCTTTGTTAAGGAAGAATTTTTTGTTGGAGATTTATATTTTTATTTGAAAATTCATCTTTTGGTTCAAAGTTTAACTATATTGTTGAAAACTGACCTATTCAATTAAAAATTTATTTGCGCGGGTAAAACTTGAAGGACTTTGTTGAAAATTTCATTTTTATTTTTAATGAAGGTTTACTGTTTGGTGTCAACGGCGATACCACGCTGAAAACACCAGTTCCCGTTAGATCACTGAAGTTAAGCAGTGTTGGGCGCGGTTAGTACTTGGATGGGTGACCGTTCGGGGAATACTGCGTGTTGTTGACCCGTCGTGGGTGTGGTGGACCCATACTGGTAGTATTTATCCACCTAGAAACACTACCCGAATCGGGTAGTGAGGCAATGAACTTTCGAGTTCGAAATGCTAATCAATTTTTTTTTTTTTTTTACTGTTTGGTTGAAAATATATCTATTTTGTTGAAAATTTATTTTTTTGCTCAAGATTCATAACTTTTGGTGTGAAATTTAACTGTTTGATTAAAAATGAACTATTTGGTTAAAAATTCAACTATTTGGTGAGGAATAAACTTTTTTGTTAAAAAATCATATTTTAGGGTTTAAAATTCAATTGCATTGTAGACAATTTGTCTTTTTGGCTAAAAAATTCAACAATTTTGTTAACAATTGATGTATTTTGTTAAAAATGGATTTTTTTTGTAGAAAATTAAATTTCTTGATGGTAAATTAATAGTTTTTGTTGAAAATTGACCTTTTTTTTTGGCTGAAAGTTGAAATACTTTGTTAAAAATTCTGTTTTTATGTGAGATTCATTCAAATTTTTCGCTCTGTCACACTTTATAAAGCCGTGTTTTAGTGAAATTCTAGGCATTTTAAAAATCTTTTAGGCCCTTTTTTTACTTTTAAAATACGTTTACAATAGGTTATGTTTACTGTTTACACCATTTACACATTCAATCGCTAGCGGCCATATTATATTCCGTCACCAACCGGACAACCACGCTAATCAGAATAAAGTAGTTCCTGCAAACTACTTGCCGCAAAAATTCAAAAAGCATACTTTTCAAACATTAAAAAAAATATTTAAACTTAATTGAAAAAAACTTCCCTTTCGTAGTTACATTATTTTTTTGGTATTCTTTTAATTTTACTAGGAAAAAAAAATATTTGAAAATATGCAACAACCCCATTCGCACTATTAATGTACGCGGAAAAAAAAATTTCATTAAATTTTATAGAACTAGTCCTATAGGAGAGGATACGACGGGTAGTTTATTGAAAGTTGAAATCTTCTTGGTTTTACATTGCATCGAACTATTCTACAAAATTTAATACAGAGTTCTCTAAAACGCGAAAAACGTAGAATAGTTCTAGAAAATCTAAAAGTCCAGCTAATATACAGTCTACATCGGAGAAGTCTCGAAACTATAGAGAACAGTTCTATAAAATCATGGCCGATTTTTAGCCTAAAAAAAATCTTTTTTATTATCATTATTATTATTATTATGCTTTAATATTTGTTCACATATTTAAGTACATAATTATTTACTATTACACAAACAATCACTACACAAATAATCGCACGCTATTAAAATTATTATTCGCTGTGGGCTCGAACCCCCTACCTACGCATTCGGAGCTCCTGAGAAAACCTCGCAGCTAACATAACTTGCAGTATAAAAAAAAATCTAAAATATAAGCTACAGCTGTGAAGGGCTGTTTGACAAATTTTTGTGATTTGAAAATTCTAGGTTAATGATTTCGGAAATTTGAAATTTCTGGAGTTTTATATTTATAATGTCAGTAATTTCAAGAATACCATATTTCGAAAATTTAGTTTAAAATTTAGGTAATTACAAATTTCGGGATCTTTAACATTTTTTAAATTTTGGAAACTTTAAATTTCGAACAAATTTTGAATCGCAAATTCTTTTTTGGTTATAAATTCTAGTAGGTTCAAGATTAATAAGATGTTATATAGCTATATAGAATAAGTTTATATAAGTTATATGAAATTAATGGCTTGCATTGCAAATAATTTTAAAAGTTGAATTCCCAATTCTATATTTTTTGAATCGATTAAATAAGATATGACATGGGAAAAGTTGAATCTATTTCAATTTTTAACGTTGAAAATTAAAATCTTAAGTTTTCCAATAACCGACACATCTCTAAATGGCAAGTCCACTACCCGGGTGCACCGGAACGTGCACCAGGTCGTTCGAGACGTCATCTACGAGAACTTTTTTAGAATCTAAATTGTGTCAATAGCCAAACTAACTACCATTAAGAAAATATGAAAGAAAACAAAGTTTTCATATTTTTATTTCGGTCTTACGATACATTTAGAAAAAATTTAAAAAAGAAAGCGAGTCATAATTTCATTTTATTGACGTTTCGGCCTCATATGTGGGCCTTCATCAGAAAGAAACATCTTAGAGAATAATCGAACTCAATCATAAATATACGTCGAAGCGAATGACAACACTTTAAAATTTTGTAAAGTCAGATCATTCTGAAGTTTTAAAAATCACTATGAAGTTTGTGAAAAAACATCAGTTTGTTAGCTGTTTCACAGCATTTTAATTACAAAATATGAAACTTTTTTAACATATTGTGGAAGTTCCTTGGACTTTATAGTTTCCCAATACTTTTTTTACAAACTTCATAATGATTTTTAAAACTTCAGAATGATATATGACTTCACAAAATTTTAAAATGTTGTCATTCGCTTCGACGTATATTTATGATTGACTCTGATTATTCTTTAAGATGTTTGTATCGATGAAGGCCCACAGATGGGGCCAAAGCGTCAATAAAAAGGAATTTTGACTCGATTTAGTTTTTCAATTTTTTCTAAATGGATCGTAAGACCGAAACAAAAATATGAAAACTTTGTTTTCTCTCATATTTTCTTAATATAAAAAAACGATCGAAGGGAGCTTGACTTGATGATTTCTTTAGAAATCTTGAGGTTTATCTACCAAAATAACTACCAATGGTGAGTCGGCGGTAGTTAATTTGGTGGTTGAAACAATTCAAATTTCTAAAAAGTTCTCGTAGAATACGTGCTGAACTACCTGGTGCGCGACTCGGTGCACCTGGATCGTCGACTCAACACTTAATTATTTTGGATGTTGACACAATTTGAATTTTAAAGCAGTTCTCGTAGAATACGTGCCAAACGACCTGGTGCACGTTCCGGTGCATCCTGATCGTCGACTCACCATTGGTAGTTATTTTGGCTATTGATACAATTTAGATTCTAAAAAAGTTCTCGTAGATGACGTCTTGAACGACCTGGTGCACGTTTCGGTGCACCCGGGTAGTGGATTTACCATTTAGAGATGTGTCGGTTATTGGCAAACTTAATATTTTAATTTTCAACGCGTGCTAATGTTCTCTAAGACTTGAATTCTTTTTTTTCGCGCGGGAGCGATGCGGAAAAGTCGCTGCCTGCGCACAGTAGCGACTGCGCAGCTACATTTTAAAGAACTGAAGTCTATAGATCTTAGATTGAAGTAGTTCACAAACACTCAATACTTCGAATCGAATTTCTATGAGATTTTTCAACATTTTTTGAAGAATTTTTCTATACATTTGACTGAATTGAGGTATTTAAACCTTATAATTATGTGATTACAAACTTTCAATACCTCAATTGTGATTTCTACGAAAGTTTTCAGCATTCTTTCATGAATTTCTCTATATATTTTATTAACATTTTTCAAATCGGAGTTCAATATAAAGTTTACAGAATTCTTGTAGAGTTATTCTAGGTTAGTTCTATATTAAATCCTGAAAGTTATACAGAATATAGAAAATTTGTTCAAGGTTCGCTCTCATCTCCGACTCTTGTAATACTTCAAGAAAGTTTAATGAACTTTTTTTTCCGTGTAAGAGCTTCTCAAAAAATTGACGAAATAACTTAATAGTCCAAGAGCTGGTGACGTTTTTCGTGGAGTGAGAGTATAAGTCCTAGTTTTTCGCTTATATGTCTGGGAAATGACCCTTCTTCCGAAACCCGTAAATGCCAGACACCCTGCCTGGGGCGTTTGGACACCTGAGCCAGGTGAAAAAATTGGAAATTTGCAGTGACAGTATAAGAACCAATTTTCTTCTAGTATCGATTATTGATGCCCCAAGTTTATTATTATTCAATCGCCAGACCGATAGCTTGGGGATAACATACTGGAAGACTCGAGAATTATCAATAAAAAAAGTTGGATTTTGCAGTGAGAGTACAAGGTCTGGCGTTTTCAATGACATAAAAAATAGTATTCACAGGTAGCATTCGTAAAACGACAGACCGAAATTCCGGGGAGAACACCTTTAAAATTAAGTTTGAAAATGAATAATTTTCCTCTAAAGTGTGGGTCTGAGCGGGGACCGAGGGACAAGGGAGCAGCAGCGTCAGGGTAAAAGGCTGAATGGAGGGGATAACGGCTACTTCGACTGCCGGCCACTTCCCTCGGTCCCCGCTCTGGCCCACACTTTGGAGGAAAATTATTAATTTTCAAACTTAATTTTCAAGGTGTTCTCCCCGGAATTTCGGTCTGTCGTTTTACGAATGCTACCTGTGAATACTATTCTTTATGTTATTGAAAACGCCAGACCTTATACTCTCACTGCAAAATCCAACTTTTTTTATTCATAATTATCGAGTCTGGCAGTATGTTATCCCCAAGCTATCGGTCTGGCGATTGAATAATAATAAACTTGGGGCATCAATAATCGACACTAGAAGAAAATTGGCTCTTATACTATCACTGCAAATTTCCGATTTTTTCACCTGGCTCAGGTGTCCAAACGCCCCAGGCAGGGCGTCTGGCATTTACGGGTTTCGAAAGAAGGGCCATTTCCCAGACATATAAGCGAAAAACTAGGACTTATACTCTCACTTCATGAAAAACGTCACCAGCTCTTGGACTATAAATCCTGTATTTATTTTATTAAGAATTCATATAGCTTAACTTAAAGAAGAAAAAAAAAACAAATTTAAACATCGAGTTTATAAAATTAGCAGACCACAAGTGAATGTCGTAAATTATGATGCCGAAATACGTACACTAATTTATTTCTTTTGAATTATCAATTTTGCACATGCTCACTTTCTTCAGTGTGCGAAGAGTGCTTCTGCCTGTACATAAGCGTTAGATTCCGATTATATCACTGATTATCGAGTTAGCATAGTTAGATTTCGATACTTCGCGCAAAATGAATCATCCTACCTGAGTTTACGTGACTACTGACCTAATGTACGGTTTTAATTTGAATTTATATACATACACGGAGAGAAGTAAACCAGAGCGGGTGCATTTTTCACCGTAACCGTTGCCGCGCCGACCACAAGAGTTCTGCAGAAAAATCATGTTGTGGCTGAGCAGTGACGGTAACGGTTGATGACGAAAATATTACTCCTACACCGTGACAGTCACTGCGCGCCACCGTAAAAGATTCTGCAGCGAATGTTGCGTCCGTCGCAGTAACAGTTACTGCCAGATTCCCGAGCCGTTGCGGTTACCACCGTCATGGGATTGGACGGTCTGAAGTCTAACGATATCAGTTGATCGTCGTCGCGCGTACTCGAATGTTTTTGTCTCGCTGTCACAAACGTCGAAATTTATTATATTTTCGAGTCATTGTTTGTTAGTTTGTGAGTTAAGCGTGTAAGTGGCAGAGCCCAAAATCTGGCTTTTGGCTATCAAATGAGCCTTCAATGAGCCCTTAATTATGGCAAAGGTCTTACGTTTTCTGGGCAAAGTGGTAGTTCCAGGTTTACCCACATCGAAAAAAACGGTGCGCGCAGTAATGCTTGCGGAGTAAACCGTACCTATCACTGCGAGTGGAGTAAATATAGCTACGCTGCGTATTACGGTCACGCTCCAGAACGGTTGAGGTTCGCCCGCAATGGTTCATGCGAGCGCAGCAACAGCTTCTGCCTCCCTCCCACTCGCAAGTTCTGCGCGACGACAGCGGACTTGGCAGTAACGGTCGCGGTTAACTCCTCTCCGTCTACCCGGTAAGAAGGAGTTGATTGAAACGCATTGAAGCGATTCAATGCGTTTTAATTGCATTTTCATCCTAATGCCTGTGAATGCGTGAAAACGCAATAAAGCGCATTGAATTACATACTTCAATAAAGGGCATTGAAACGAAATTGAAGCATAGGAAAGTGCATTAAACGGCATTGAAATGAATGGAGTCTATTATATGCCATTACGGAATTAATATTCATGCATTTGAATGCGGAGCACTGATATTTCTTTTAATAATAATGAAAAATGCAAATACTATGTATTTTTGAACAGTTTATTTGTGCAACACAAATATATAGTATGATATAAAATTTGTTTTTGATTTTAACAAATACTTATATTAAATTTTAACAAATGTAAAAACGATTGACAATAATTCGAATAAAGATGCGAATACTTAAAACTGCTTAAAATTAATGTGAAGAAACATGTTAACGTTTAAATTAATTTGAACAAACATGAGAAATCTTACAATTAATTTGAACAACCATGTGGACGCTAAGAATAATTGGAAGAAACATGTTACGAATCTTAAACTACAATCATAGACTTCATGCCCGAAATACTCTAATCACTCACATCGAAAGGATCTTCTGTTAATACATCTTTCTGCAGAATCTGATCTGCATTCAGGTGTAAGGGATCAGAAGTTGCTGCCTCAGCTGGTATTTCCGTAGAGTTTTCGCCCAATAAGTATCTACTGCGTTTCTGCATGTAGGCCTTAATTTGCTTGATTTCCACAATTTTTTTTAGGCTAGTTTCTGATAAGTACTATCAGCCTCTAGTTCTGCTTTTTCACATCATAATTCCTTTCGCGAATTAACCAGTATGTGTAAATATCTGAAAGTATAAACAAATATGAATGAAAATCCAAGGTGATCTTTTGCATCGAGTATTATGTATTTAGAACCAAAAGAAAAAATGAGTAAAGCCACTTTTTACATAACTAGCAAATCAACACGCCCGCTACTCGCGCGATTATTTTGTTTTATGTACTTCTTACAACTTCAAGCCACGAAAATCCAATCAGGTTTGAAACAATAATATATGGGAGATTTTAGAGACATTTTTAGAGAGGAATTTCAAGAGATTTCTATTGGAATTTTAAGGGATTTTGACGATTTTGAAGTGCTTCTCTAAACTCGAATCAGTGAAAAATCTACTGGAAATCAGTGAAATCTTGAAAGTTACTGAAAGTCCGTGAACTCCCTGGCGGACCGGCCGAACGCAAACATTACGCTACAGCGTAACGGTAAAGTAATGCTAAAGTAATGGTAAAGTAATATGGCATTATAATTAATAAAGGAAACAAAATTAATATGTAAACTGTTGCAATTATAATAAAACGTTGAAATTTACGTTCAACGGTCATGCCGCAATTGCAACAAGTTGCTTTTGCAGCATTAAAAAATAAAAAAACATAGTGACCATCATTGCAGTCGGGCCCCTGCATATTGGCAACCCGCTAACGTGGCTTTAAGTGGGTTGCCAGTCTGCAGGGACCCGACTTGCATGACAGCCACTTTGTTTTTTTATTTTTGATGTGTAAACATCTTAGACCTCGATATGGGGAGTCGCGCCTGATTCGAATGAAACCACGACTGCATAGTGTAACGCTACACGTTGTGTCTTATGGCACAGACCGGAGGCTCGCTTTTCTTCACCCACAGACAGGAGCCCTTCAGTCTCTCTTTGCCCATCTCTCTCTCTCTTTCTCTCCTTTTCCATCTCTCTCTCTCCTCCATCTCTCTCTCCTTCTCCATCTCTCTCTCTCCTTCTCCACCCCCTCTCTCTCACGCATTTTAAATTCATATTAAATTCTGTAGAGTTCAATTTAGTGTACGATAAAATATACCGGAAAAGAAAATTGAAATCCGGCATATTTTGCCGGACTAGAATATTTGATCTTATATCATCTTAAAATCGTGGAAAATTATTGTTTTCTGGATATAAGTGATAGAATTTATTAATCTTCTTCAGGAAATATAATTAGCCTAATTCTAAATGTAGATGCGTAATATAAATGCCACACAATGTATTCTTTCAGAGAACTGATATCGGTCCGCACCGGTATTTTATAAACAAAGCTTGACTAAGCAGGCAAAGGAGAAAATGCGTTTTAGGAAAGGAGCCGTACGTAAATTACGTAACGGATAATCGACCCTCTCCACCCCCATGTAACGAACCGTAACAAAATGTTTCTACCCCCCTATTGCTGTACGTAATTTATGGTTTCCAGAAATAATAAGATATGGGACTTGAAACTAGTGGAAACTAGTATTAAACTAGTAGTATTTAAGATAATGCGTGCTGTGCAGGGAGAAAACTTCATTTTCAAAATTCTATGATTTTTCTTCGACCAATTTTTTTTCTTTAACCATTAACATTCAAATCCCATTAACATGCATATACAAATCAAAAATTTTGAAATTTATTTCTTTTAAACAAAAAAAGTGACTTTTCTACGATAAGAGATGACTTCTTAAGAAAATACTTAAATTTTCTACAAAATAATTCAATTCTCTACAAAACAATTCACTTTTCAAAGAAATAGTTCAATTTTCAACCTTAAAAGAAAATTCGTAACAAAAAAGTTTAATAGTTGATAGTTCAACCTAGAAGGATGAAATGTAATTGAAAAAAAATTAATTTCAAAATAAAAAAGACGAATTTTCAACAAATAAAAAGATTTCTCAGTGATGAAAGAAAAAAAAGTTCACCTGAATTGTTGATCCTGAAAGCCAAAAGACGAATTTTCTGTACAAACATTGAATTTGCAACAAGTAAAATAGGAATTTTCAGAAAAAAAATTAATTTTCAACAAAATAGTTAAATTTTTAACCAAAGAGGTAAAGCTTCATTAAAAACAAATTCAACAGAATAGTTCAACTTTTACTCACGCAGTTAAATTTTCAATTATAAAAAATCAGTTCTCAACTAAATAGTCAAACTTTAACCAAAGAGACGAATTTTCAAATAAAAATATGAATCTTCAACGAAAAAATTATTTTTTAACAAAGTGGTTCAAATAAAATTTTCAAAAAAAAAACTGTTTAAATGAGAAGTGAATTTTCTACGAAGGTATTTGAATTTTCAACCCAAAAAGACGATTTTTCGATAATAACAGTTAAATTTTCATGCAAAAAGGAAGCCTTTTTGAAACAATTATTTCATTTTTAATCAAACAGTTGCATTTTCATCGAAGAAAGATCAATTTTCTACTGAAGCAGATGAAATTTTAAATCAGAAAGACAAATATTTAAAAATATAGTTGAATTTTCAAGCAAAAAGATTAATTTATGAACAAAACTGTTGCATTTTCAAACAAATAATAAAATTTACAACTAAAAAGATCATTTTCAGGAAGAAGGAACTGCAAAAAAAGAAATATAAATACAAAGCAAATAAATTACT
>CAKNXH010056182.1:0-32108 GCA_932178445.1 Andricus quercusramuli
GTAACTCGTGTGATTGCATCATTCGCCTGCGGTTCGAAGCACTCGTCGATGTTTTCGCACTCGCTTCGCTCGTGCGCTAACCATCGACTCATGCTTCGAGCCTCCGGCTTATACTGCAATATTCACACTCGCACACAATCACCTATTTTACGCACTTGTATCACAAATAACTATTTTTTTCAAAACAAAAAAAACGCATTTATTTTTGTGCGGATTCGAACAAATTTGAGGGGTGTCCCCATAAAAATTCGAAAAAAAAATTTTTGGACCACCCTGAACATTGTTCAGTCACCTTATGAATAAAAATAAGGAAGCTAATTTTTCTCTCAGGCTTGAGATGGTCAGAACCCTCATGTAGAAAGCACTTTTTGTTAGGGTCTCCTTTTTTTTTTTTTTTTTTTTTTCATCTCAAATTTGATAGAATTTCGTATTGTCGACTGGATATGCCTGAAATTATTCATCCTACTTCTCTCTATTTCATTTTTCATCTTGTAGGTCTTTTCGGAGGGCTGATACGCCCTTCCAACTTTGACCCCACTTTGAATGTTTCTCTGTTTTCCTGCTCAGCTAAATGATGGATCCATTTATTTTTTTCCTAAATCTGCTTTGCCAAAGCTTATACACTCACAGATTCATTCATAAAGCTTACTTAGTATATGGAATATTTACTTTTTAAATACCTCTTATATATATTTTTTATGGTCAGGGGAAGACGCACAGTGGGGGAAAAAAGTACCTGTGGGCAAATCAATTTTTATCCTACACCATTCATCTGATTCAAACTTTCTTTCAATAAAAGCTTACCAATTTTGAGAAGATTTGTGTGATTAGATTTTTTTAATTTTTCAAAAATTTGTTATTTAACAACAAAGTTGAATTTTTTCAAACATTTCCCAAGTGCCATTGTTTTTAAGACATTCAGATTGACCAAAGAAGACCTTAAGACAGTGATGCGACTATATGGTGATGATTTACAGTTGTTGAGAATAAATTTAAAAAAATTATTGTGTTATAAACAAATTAATAAAAAAAGTCATTTTTCGGGATTGGCAATGTTGAGCTCATTAAAATCAATAGATTTCGTATAAAATGTTAGGAAAAAGAATGTTTAATTACAATTTATCAAGAATAGATGCTTCTTGGTAATTGTTTAAACAGTTTCTATGAAAAAAGTCACATTTTGGCGACTTTTCAATGTCGAAGCTCAATTTTCATTTACGAAATCAACAATGTATGCCTTTCCGATGATTCTCTACTATGATACCTTGAAAATTGACAATTATTCATTATTTAAACAAATTTCCTGAACAAATTCACAGTTTGGCGATTTTTCAATGAATAGGCTAATTTTTGTTTACGGAATCAACCAGGGATGTCGTTCCGAAGACTTTTTGCTATGATACTTTGCAAATTGACAACAATTGTTCATTATTCAAACAATTGTTATGAAGAAATGCATTTTGCGTCTATTCTTTGTCTATTGACAACTTCGATTGTTTCTAAATCCAGAAGCTAAAGCGCTGCTGTTGAATACTACGTGAGTTCATTGTATTGAGAAACAATTGAAGTTGTCAGTTGGCAAATAATGGACACAAAATGTATTTGTTCATAACAATTGTTCGAATAATGAATAATTATTGCTAATTTGCAAAGCGTCATAACAAAGAGTCATCGAAAAGACATTTTTAGATGATTACATATTTCTTGTCAATTTGCAGAATATCATAGCAAAAAGTCATTGGTAAGACATCCCTAGTTGATGCCGTGAACAAAAATTCAGCCTATTGATTGAAAAATCGCCAAACTGTAAATTTAGTCATAAAAATTATTTAAATAATACATAATTTTTTTCTATTTGCAAAGTTTCATAGTTAAGAGTCATTGAAAAGACATGCGTATTAGATTTCGTAAACAAAAATTGACCCCATTCATTGAAAATTCGCCAAACTGTGAATTTGTTTATAAAATTGTTTGTACAATCACCAAATGCATCTATTCATATCAATGGTAATGGAACATTCATTTTTCTTACATTTTATAAAAAATTGCTTAATTTTGTTAAGGTCAAGGTTGCCAATCCCAAAAAATGACTTTTCTTCATTAATTTTTGTATAACATGGAAACTATTTTTTTTAATTATTCTAACCTACTGAAAATTATTCCCATATAGTTTTGAAACTGTTTTCCGATCTTCTTTGATCAATTTGAATGTCTTCAAAGAATTTTTGTTTTCAATGAAAAATTGATAAATTTCGAAAGGTTTGTGTACTTGAATTTGTTATGAAAGATTTGGTTAATTATATATACATATAACAACAAAATTGAAAAATTTTCAACTCTTCAGAAGTGAAATTTTTTGACGCATTTTCAAATTCAACAAAAAAGGTCTCATATCTGTGCTAAAACTATCTAAAAACAATTTCCAGTGACGTGGATAATTTAAAACATTTGTCTATTATGTTATTCACAAAAATTATTTTTCAGGATTGAGAATGTTTAGCTAACTAAAATTCAGAGCTATTGTTTATTTAAAAAAAAAAAATATTTCATAACGAACAATTGAAAATAGCTGATATTTGGCAATTATTCAAGTAATTTTTATAATCAAATTAAAAGATTGGCAATTTTTCAACGAGAAGGCTGAAATTTTTACCACGGAAACAACTAAGAATATTATTTTCTGATTCCTCTATGCTCCGATGCTTTCAAAATTCACAATCATTATTAATAAAACATTTTTTATAAACAAATTCAGAGTTTAGATCTTTTTTTAACAAAAACGCTCAATTTTGTTACGGAACCAACTAAGAATGTCCTTGCGCTTACTTTTCACTAGTATCTTGCAAAATTGACAACAATTCTTGATTACTCAAACAACATTCATAAGCAAATTCTGAGCTTAGGTATTTTTCTGCGAATACGCTCAATTCTTATTTAGGAGATCGACCAATATAATGCCTTCTCGATGACTCTTTTCCATGATATTATGAGACCTTATTATTATTATTATTAGACTTTAAGGGTAAATTCTGTAACAAAGATTTAACGTATTAGTTAAAGAATAGCCAAACTCTGAATTTCTTCATGAAAATTGTTTAACTCATCAATAGTTCGTGTGTATGTGCAAACTACAATAGCAAGATGTTTTCACGAAGATATTTTTATTTGAATCTGTAAGAAATTAAGATAATTCGTAAAGAAATATTCATAATCCAATCCATCAATAAATTTTCCCAAAATTTAAAATAATTATAGGAAAATAATTTTTCTATAACAGTCTCAATTTTTAATTATTATTTTATAGCTATAATTGACTATTCATTTAAGAATTGGTTTAATGACGTTAACAATGTTTAGGATTCATACATCTTAATTTATTTTGAAGAAGTATAATGGAACGAAAAACTATCAGATCAACAAAATCCCAAAATTCACTATTTGTTTATTTAAATATTTATAAAAATAGTCATTGTTTATTTATGGATATTTTGTATTCTAAACATTACCTCTGCGGGAGATATAGACATTTTTTTAAAAGGGGTTTTCTGCAGCTGAGCACCACGTGGAAGTAATTTTTCAAATCACTTATTTATAACAATTGGGTTGGGTCTTAAACTAAATATTTATGTTCCTGAAGTATATGTGCTTTCACTTTTGAAATATGATGAACTGATTTAATTTTTTTCTTCCGAGAAAAAAATGGTATAGGTAAAATGTCCAATTTTGAAGTTATATTTGTTTCAATCTCATAAAACCCAGAAACAATATAAATTATTTCAAAGGAAGTTCAGAAATTTTAAAAACATAAAAAAATAGTTTTAATTGTAGAACGATCTAGCAAAATTCTGAAAAATTGAGATTTTTAAAAGATTTTGATGATTGTTCTAAGAACTTGATAAGGAATCAAGAAAATAAATCAATTTTCTTAACATTCCTGCGAAAATTTAAAATGACTTTTCATTCCAGAGATTAAATTTTAAGGCAATTCTTATAATTTTACAGGAAAAAATATAAGGAAAAATTCAAATAATTCTAAAAGATACCATGAGGATTTAAAAAAATCAATAATAATTGAAAATTTTAAGAAATTTTAGAAAATTTTTAACAAAATGTAGATTCTTGAAGATTAAGATAAAAAATGTAGAATGTTTTCATGAATCTTGAAGGGTTGGAAGAAATTCAAAAAGAAGACACTTAAGTTTCATGTCAAACTTTATGGATAATTTGTTTCAAAATTAATTTACAAAGAAAATTTATTTAGATTTTAAAGCATTAGAAAAGATTTCTAAACTGTTCAAAAAAAATCTAAAGATTTCAGGGTAATTTATTTGATTTGAAAAGAATCTGGAAAATTTTAAGAAAAATTGGAGTGAGCTGACGTTAACATTTATTATCTTAGAAAATTTTCATACACAGAGTCAAAATTTTCTATCCCAAAAATGAAATTATATCGTCTAAAAAGGAACAATGTCTTGCCGAGGTTCAAAAATATTTTAAAGGAAGACAACGAAATTTAGGAGTCGATTTTGTTAAAATACATGAATTGAGGGGATGTGGTTTTTAGAAAATTAATATTTATTTCGAAACAGGCACCGTAGCATTTCTATAAATTTTCAAAATAAGAGCTAAATATGCTTGACTATAACAGTTTCTACCACAATTGATTAAATAAACAATGATTACCTTTTTTCCAAGTGTGGTCCTAACTATTTATGCATGAAAACAAATTAAATCTGTATTAACCCATTCTTTTCAGCAACAAAAGTTGATATGGAATCCGATGAGTTTTCATCTGTAACAATAACTTTTTATTCCCATTCACTAAAAACATCAACTTTTTTGTCGTCTCTTAGAGTAGAAACTTTATCATCTTTTTACAACTCTTCAGTAATGGTTACTGCTTTTAACTGTGAGGCATTCAAACCTTTGCAAGAAAACATTTTATTCGCAATTCTACGCCAGCGTGTGATAACGTTTGACAAAAAAAAAATGCTTCGTGCAACCTCGATAAAACGCCATGTGTAAAGAACTGCTCTCCTTCAGAGGCTTATTCCGCAAAAGGTGTAAGAATGAGGAAACGGTCACAGAAAAAGGTAGAAGAAAGAGAGGTTCCAAAGGCTTAAGATACACACGTGACTAGATTTTTTAGGATCTTCTAAAGCCAGATAGACTTTTGAACCTGAAACTCTGCACACTCGACTGTATAAAGCTTTATGGTTTTCATTTTGTCCTTACACTCTGCGATGGGATGAATAGATGCCACTTTTATTGAAAATTCACTTAGAGGCTGAACCAAATCTACCATGAAAAACTCAAATTTCGAGGCAGAAGTTCTTTTACTGCAAAACAAGACCAAATGAATCGCTTGCAATTATTTGCTTTCAATTTGGGCAATTGAAAGAAAGACTTCTTAAGAAAATACTTAAATTTTCTAAAATAATGAATTCTCTACAAACTAATTAAATTTTGACTAAAAATATGATTCTTCAACAAAAAAATGATTTCTCAACAAAGTAATTCAAAGCAAATTTCCAAACAAAATAGTTCAAATAATAATTAAAAAAAAAAAAGAATTTTCAATAATAACAGTTGAATTTTCATACAAAAAGGATGACTTTTTAACAAAATTATTTGATTTTCAATCAAACAGTTGTATTTTTATCCAAAAAAGATTAATTGTCTAGTAAAACAGATGATTGTTTAAATCAGAAAGATAAATATTAAGAATGATAGTTCAATTTTACCCAAAATATATTCAAATTTATTTTTCAACACAAAATATGAATTTTTCTCAAGAGGTAAATTTTCTTCAAAATAGTTGAATTTTCAACATAGAATAGGATTCTGAGACCCAAAAGGATGACTTTTTAACAAATTTATTGATTTTTCAACCAAACAGTTGCTTTCTTGTCAAAGAAAGATGAATTTTCTACTCAGACAGATGCATTTTTAAATAAAAAAGATAAATTTTCAAAAAAAGAATAGTCGAATTTTCATCCAAAAAAGATTTTAGGTGATTTTTTAACAACAAATGTGAATTTTACTCAAAAGGTAAATTTTCTACAAAAAAGTTGAATTTTCAATGAAACAGTAGATTTTTGGACCAAAAACGATTACTTTTTAATAAATTTATTGCATTTTCAACAAAACAGTTGCATTCCAAGAAATATGAATGTTCTAGCCAGACAGGTGAATTTTCAAATAAAAAAGATAAATTTAAAAAAAAAAAGTAGCTGAATTTTCATCCCAAAAAGATTTCTGGTGATTTTTCAACAAAACAGTTGAAATTTCAACAAAAAGGATGACTTTTGAAGAAAATTGTTGAATTTTTAACCAAGCAGCTGCAATTTTATCCAAGAAAGATGAAATTTCTAATAAAGCAGCTCAAATTTTGAAGCAAAAAAAAAAAAATTTCAAAAAAAAAAATAGTTGGATTTTCAACCAAAAAACGTTTAAATTGATTTTTCAACAGAAAAATATGAATTTTTCTCGAAAGGTAAATTTTCTACAAAATAGTAGAATTTTCCAGCAAAAATATTGACTTTTCAACAAAACTTTTGAATTTTCAAACGAATAATCGAATTTTCAACTGAAAAGATAATTTTCCGGAGGAAGCAACTGTAAAAAAAGAAATATAAATACCAAGCATATGAATTACTAACAAGAATGTTATATCAGGGTTATAAAGCTGATGAGATTTTAAAGAGAGATTTCCAGCCTGATTTCTGAATCAGCCTGTCAATTTTTGTATGAATGAACAAATATGACGACAAAAATCGCCATTTTTTTTACGTTTCTGGTGCTCGTCAATTACAGGAAAATTTTTAAAATCACCTATGTTTCAAAGAGTAACATTAATTAAAGATGTTCTAATATTACATAATAAACAAAAAAATTTAAGAAACAAATTATTGGTGAAAGATTTTTTTTTTTTTACGATTTTCCATTATTTTGCGTTTTTTAAAGTTATATTGCAAGAAATTTGAATAAAAACAATATAATGATGATGAAATTTCTTCTTGGGCTTATTATTGCTAATTTCTTAAATAATATTATCAACAAATGCATTAATCAGGCATTTTTTGATAGGATTTGTTTGCGAGAAATACCCCAAATAATGCATATGTTTATCAAATTTGTTGAAAACATCATACAATTTATCAACTAAGTATGAGGGTTAATGAAATTATCATAGAGTTCCGAAATAAAAAGACTTGAAATCGTTAAAATATCATTAGTTCTAATTATTAATAATGAATAATGTGATAATGAGTAATGTGTTGATATCTCGGAACATAATAAATGAATCCTATGCAGGCATTAGGTGCTCGCTTGAGATTTGCATTCGTTTTATCCGTGACATTATCATACACAATACACCCATAATAAAAAAATGAAAGGATGAGACACTTAACAAGGAAAATCCGAGTTCATGTTAGCATCGATTTCTTGTTCCATTTAAGCTGTTGGAGTTCTCCAAATGTCTTACTAGAGATTTCAAGAATTTACTCTTTCCATGAGAAGGTTACGTTAAGGATATAGCCCAGATCGTCCACTGAACCAACGGAGCCAATGCCGAAGACATTAATCTTGAGTAGAGGTAAGGACGCTAATGTACCAGAGACGGTGTGGATGACTGTCCAATAATAGTTGCTTCAGTTTTTGAAGGGTTCAGCGTTAACGTATTGTTTAGTGCCCATTGACTCACTATGTTAATATTCCTCCGAACTGATGCAATTAAACTATTAATGGAAGAGATAAGACCCCTGACATGTAGTTTAAAATCGTTCGCGTATTGACGGTACTGGCAGTGCTCAAGATCACTGCTAAGGTCATAGTTGCACAGACAACAGAGATGGCGGCATTGGACAATAAAAACTTAGAAAAGTTATGAAAAACAGCTTGTGATCAACAGCATCAAAAGCTTTGGACAAATCAAATAGCACTATTGTTATCTCCTTATTTTTGATAGCGATTTCAAAGTAGGAAGTAGCTTTAAAATCTGAGTAGCCTATTTGCATCTAGGTAAGTCGTGAGTTGCGAATGCACAATACTTCCTAGCGGCTTGGACATAGCACAATGTTTCGGAATCAGCCGGAAATCATTAATCAGGTTATCTTTATAGATATTGTATAACTCATAATACTGGAATCATGCAGAAAGGTGAGATTGAAACTATTTTATTGCTATCAAAGTGAATTCATGCTATATATTTTCTACCGGAATAAACAATACCCTACACGGAGGAAAAACTCCGGTGTTTAGCGCAAGAGAGTTCAAGGTATTAACGCGTGGACTATTCATCAGGAGCATATCGCAGGCTTCCATTGCTTTATTTCCAAGAGCCTCCACGGACTTTTGTGGTGAGTTTCCTTGCAATTTTCCTTTAAGCCACGCCTTCTGTCTGCTGACACGTTCGCACCACTGAATGTTCGCAGGAGGCGTGGCCTGAAGGCAAATCGCAAGGAGACTCACCGAAAAAGTCCGTGGAGGATCTTGGAAATTTCGTTAGCACTCTTGGAATTACTGCCTGACAAATATTCACGCGCTAATGCCTGGATTTTTCTCTCCGTGTACGATAACATTCGCAACACACTCAAACATACCTCGCGCTTACATATTACGCCTCAGTAGTTCCCACAAATCGTCATCATTAAAAGAAATTCTCGTTGACCTTTCCCAATCAAGCTACGCGGATAGCAGACCTTCCAAATTAAGATTGATCCTTTGGTCATGTTGATTCACCTTCAGTAGGATGTACAGCGTTGTGTGGATTCATCACGAGAAACAAATATTCGGTACCGCTCAAAAAGGGAGCCTATGTGAAATAGGAAAATGATGTCCACTCACTTTCGAATAAGGATAAACACTTTACTGTGCCGATGAACTAATCATCTCATCCCCCACTATTTGGTGGTCTCACAAATCTTCAGGCCGTAGCCAACCACGCTAATTTTAAAGCAATCATGGATACTCAGACCCTTCCTTGATGGTGAGTAAGACGTGAGTGTCCTTATTCGCCAGGTCTGTGTGTAATAATAGAGTAGCTTGTAGCGACGTCACGTAATTTCGTTTGACGTCGAAAGTATCCCAATTAACGCACGTTACAATATACCATCTGTTACTGAGGCGTCAGATTCAATTTCGATGAGTTTTTCATTGAGAAATTTCGGTACTATGTCTGAAAAAAATCAGCGTATCGAAAAGTCAAGCTTGCCTGAACTGCTGTAAGGGGTGAACCAGAGTCCGAGCAGTTCAATGATGGTAAACTTATGAAGGATTTTAATAAATCATCAGATGTGAAGGTATGAGCTGAGACTTCATTTTCAGGTAGAATTAGATATAAGTGTCTAAGTACTAGATATTTTTATTCTTGTTCTTCGTAGCTTTGTAATTGTATTGCTTACACGAATACCTAATTTCAGTTGAATTAAGTTCCTCAGCTCACGGAACTGTGCTTGTATGATTGGATTTTTAGTTTTGTTTGGCAGATGAAGCTTATTTTGACCTTCCTTGATGATATTCTTGATCTCAACAGTGATCCAGTCGTGAGTCAAAAAACGCTCCTGATACATACCCTCATCTACATATGCAATATTTCTTATTTGAGTTTGATTACGGGTTTCGGATAGAGTAGTATGTTGGCCTGAAGAACTCAGCTTGTCATGATCGTCTACTATCATTGAGTCTATTTGAGAAATGGAATGATCAGTGTGATAAGTGGAATTATGTGAAACAATAGATAATCCAGTTGAATGTACCAAGGACGTTAAATATTAGGTTCGATTACCAGTCGCATTCACATTGATATGAAAATACCCTGTGCGAAAAATATTATTTAAGCTAGGTGCATTGATAATTATGACAGTTGCAAAAATTGTTGATCTTTTTACTTTTGCGAAGCATGTCATGTGTCCAAAATGGGTAAAGTGGGTTAAAATCTGCAAATTAATTTATTATTGTAGCACCATGCACCAGTGTATAATGCGGTGCAGACAGACATCTAAATGGTAAAATGTCGAAATCTTAATTACTGTACTCACGGAATATAACCTTGAATTTTTTTAACTATGAATGAACGTAGACGTCTGATTTTACCGAAATCATGCGTTAGTATGCTAGGCAATTATTTTTCATTTGCGAACTGAAGAAATTAATATTTCGCGCCGGATTGCCCAACTGGTAGGGTAAGTTGAAGCACGTGGAATTTTTTGAAAGAATCAGTACTTGTGTATTTTCATTGGAATGGATTATAATTTTTTCTGTGAATAAATCTATTGATCAACGTGATTAATATTTCGCCATTACTTTATCATTTATATTTTTCTTTCTATAGATTGCTAAATGTTATGCACGCCGCATTACCCGCTTCTTTGCTACACACTGAGGTAGCTTTGGACAAGCTCTGCTCCAGTCAAACCTTCGCCATGTTATAATACGCCCTGATGGAATTACTGGATTATCCTACGGTCCATAGACTACCTATTGAGTCGTGTGCTCTAACCAGAGAAGTGTCGTAATTGCCTTAAGGCAAATACGGTAGTTGCCTTAAACTAGCCGGTTTAACTCAACACCGGCAATAAAGCTAATTTGCGATTCACTTAATGGTTCAGTGGTAAATCAGAATTAGAATTTCGAATCCCATCACAAAAAAAAATAATAATAAATAGTGGTTTGGGTGAAATCGTTAGGTGTAATCTCGGCATAAGAAAGAATAATGATCGGCGAGGCTTAAGTGAAAGAAAACCTGGAGTACACTAGTTGCTTATTTCATTGACAAATCTTGAAAACTCGCGAGCTGAGCACGAGTTGAAGTGAGAAGAATAAAAATTTATTTTTCCTAAATACACCGTCTCTTTGCCTTAATTGTGTTATTTACATTTTTACCTTTTCCTATTTTAAGAAAATCTATCTTCCCTTTTCGAGGGAATGCAAGTGAGAAAGCCGGTATATACCGAGAATTCAATTATAAGTCACGTATTCTTTGTACTTATTCATCACAGAGAGTGAGTAGCTCGTCGTTAAAAAAAACTGTAAAGCATCATGCAATTTACGCGTCCTGCCATCTAAACTTATTTCTTCCGCTTCGTTTTACACCTCTAGCGCTATAAAGTGAATTGAACGAGTTTGAAACAGCCCGAGCTTTTTTCTATGTAAACACTCTTGTATGGTATGTAGCTTCTACATGAATGTTTCACGCTTTCCATACTCACCCTTTCATCAATTGCTTTGTGGATTCAAGCATAATGTGACTTAGCAAATAAAATGTATGTAAATATTGAACGATGTTATAAAAGAATAAGAATAGTGCTAATAGTGCAGAGACTGAAGCTATACAAAATATTTAATTTACGACTATCATTAAAGAACTATTAAGGCTTTTAATAGAATCTAAACCTTAATTATGCTTGTAAAAAATGTTTAATATTGAATACTAAATGGAGAAATTTCTCTAGCAGGGCAATTATTATGCTTTTTTTTCTTCTCTATTTTTACTTCTGATTCCGCCTAGTCGTAAAAGTTGCTTGGGAGTCTGAACGGCGCCGCCGGGTGCTTAAGAGGGTAAGTGAATGTTGCTATTAAATTTCGCTTCGTCTCGAAACTTGAATAAGGAAATTTCTATTTTGTATAGTCGCTGAAATATCAGAGTGTACTTATAACAGCTTCTTCGAAGCCCGAAAAGCTGCTCGCATCTGAAGAGGTTAGGCAGGAGAGAATAGAGAATTGTGTCTTTATCGAGTCTAAAGAAATATTCTGAGAAGGGCGAGCTTGTCGCGCTATACATAAATCAATTCTTCTCTTGGAAGAAATAACTCACTCCTGACACTTGTTGCATTCTTTGACTTCACCTTAGAGAAATAAACGAGTTTCGAAAATAAAACGTCTAATAAACTCGAGGGCGAGATTTATCCTGTGACAGGTTCGAGAGTGAGTAATCGTAGTTACGAATGTCCCTGACTTTGTGAATATATTGACTCTAGGAACCTCGATTTCCATTTTCAAACACCATATAGTTCGCGGAGTAGTCCAATCACAACTCGAACGCTGAACAAACTGAGCAGAGGTACAAGCTCCAGTCGAGTAACAATGACGTGCTGAGATGAAGGTTCGGTAAGCATATGCGGGTACTTTTGGTCGATAAACACTCGAACGATCCACAAATAATTCAATGAATGTTGGCTCATCGGAAGTCGAGAACATGCTTATGTATTGCGCTAGAATAAATCACGCACGATAGGCTGTTAATCGATTCTGCACTCACAAAGGAAACCTTTGTCAGAAAGGGAAGCTCCACCCCAATTAGCTAAGATCGAAATTACGCAACATACTTTGTACCGCAAAATTAACGAAACTAGATTTGTTGATCCAATTGTTGATCCCCAATTCCTCTACCCCCTTCCATAAACTATACTCCCTACTGCCCACCTCTAGCAATCATTTCACTTTCTCTGTCTTTTCAACTATTCATCTCACCCTTTCTCCCTCATGTCGCTTTTTCAGCGCAACTTAGAATATCTTTCTACTCCTTATATTCCATTTTTTGTTGCCTCAAGCAAACACCTTTCCCACGACCACCTTTTCTCACCCCTTGCATTCTATAATTTTATTCATCTTTTCTCTCTACTCGTCCCCTTTCAAAGCGGTTTTTCTTCTGGAAACTCTTTTCTCTTTCCCTTACGCCTCCACGTTTTCCACTTACGCATCACCTTAACACTCGTCAGCTCCCACTAACTCTTTGTCTTCCTCTGACCACCCGCAACTTCTCTTCTCCTATCCCATGATCTCTTCCCTTTATGCCCCTCCTCTCTTCCAATCTCCTATTTTCTACACTTAACCCTTCCTTGATAACCTGTTTCTCCCCCTTTTCTACACTTATCTCAACCACCTCTTTTCCTCAAGTCTTACACCTCGAGTTTTGTCAGTTCCACTTCCCCTATTTCATTTACACCTTAATCACCCTTCTTTTTGTACCCATTAAAATCAATGATTCTCCTTACTCACCCCTTTCTTTCTTCTACTCTTTGCCGATTCCTTGTTCATGTTTGCTTCTTTACTATTCTTCTTCCTTTCCTTTTCATCTGCCACCTTCCCCCTTCTGATGTCTTGCTTCTCCCTGCTATTCATTCTATCTCTTCCCACATCCTCTCTGTTTTCCCTATTTCCCTAAAAGACGTCAAAATTAGGAAAACTACATTTTTTGGTCCAGTTTGTACACAAAAAATTTCTATGCAATTTCAAACTACACCCTCTACAGCCTACATCTAGCAATGATCTCTTCTCTTCCGTATCTTCACTTTACACTTCTTCGCTCATGTCGCTTCTCTGGCACGTCTTAGCTCCTCTCTCCCATTACATTCTATTCTTCATTCATTCGACCGCTCACCTTCCTTTCAAACACTTTTTCTATCCCTTTCGTTCTCCAATACTTTTCACCTTTCTCTTTCTCCCTGTCCCTTTCTTTCATTTCCCTGACTGTTTCTGCATACTCTGTCATTCCGTTTCCGTCATACCTTCATATCTGTCATCTGCGCATCATTCTGCACACTCGTCGTCTCCCTTACCTTCCTTCCACTTCTCTCACCTTCCACTTTCTCTATTCACTCATCTCGTCACATATTTCACGTATACATCCCACTCCCCTCTTTCACTCCCCTTTCCTCTACACTTCAAACTTCATTGAACACGACTTTCTCCTCTCTTATTTCTCCATACTCCCTCATCCATTCTTCACCTTCTCACCTTCTTTTTTTCATTCACATGTCACATTTTCTTCTGCTCCTTACGATTTTTAAGTGACACCTTACCCTTTCATCTGCACCTTCACCTTCAGCAATCACGACATCCTCCTCTCTTCCTTTTCGATACTTTCTCTTCCATTCTTCATCTTCGCAAATTCTTCTCCTTATCCAAATATCACATTTTCCCCTACTTCTCACGATTTTAAAGTCACACTTCCCGTCTTCCATCTACATCTTCTCCTATTATCTTCTCATAACCCTCCAACCCGCTATTCCTCTTATCTCTCTCCTTCCATGTCATAAGCGTCAAAGTTTACATTTCCAAAATGCGTAACTACTAACATTTTGATAGATCAAAAGCGTATTCGCGTCAATGTTTGAAATCCAGAAATGGTATAAGCGCCAAAGATTTGAATTTCAAAAGGGGATAAGCGCCAAACCACGGCACGTCAAAAGAGCGTTTGGCTCATTAAAAGGACATAAGCAACATAGTTTGGAATTCTTGAAATGACACAAGTGCTAAAGCTTAAAATTCCGAAGGAGCATGTAAGCGCACAAATTTACGACCCTGAATTTAGCTGTACATATAGATTTGAAAATTGGGGAATTTATTTAAAGAAAAGTAATTATCCTATTGAAAAACCAGAGACATATCTGAATTCGTCTCAGCCATATCTCTAGAAGATTTTTGAATTAGGCCAAAAAAATGATTTTTAAACAATTAAAATGTTATAAGCAATTCGAAACTCAATATAAACAAATGTATCAGTCCGAAAATAATTTCAAGCATATTAGTAGATACTTCAATCAAATACCCGTAGGGGATTTTTCATTCCCCGCGAAAAAATAATTATTCAAACAAATACAATGTTTATAACAATTTTTCAAATTTTTGGTCGTTTAATTTATAATTTTGTAAACTAACACAAAATAAACAGAAAATAGATGAAGACAATAATGTTTTCAACTGTAACGAACAAATAATAGTGGACCATTAATCAATTGAACATTGTTCATATCCCTACCCCTGTCACTGAATACCGAATAACCCTTCGAAAATGGATTTCCATATTCGGACATATAGACAGAACGAACTATTAGTCCCACAAGCAATCTAAAGGTATCGTGGGATACGTCTTGGCCATTTCTCTAATCATGGGGAAAAAATTATTATTTAGACAAATATATTGTTTATAATTTTTATAAATTGTTCAAAAAATAATTGAACAATAATTTGTCACAAATGACAACCAGATATCGCTCCTCAAATATTGCAGAGAGCAGATAAATTTTTAAAAATTAAAAAACTTCAATTTAAACATTATTTTTACCCCCTCCACTCTCAATCGAAAAATCCTTTAAATATGAATTTCTATATTTGGTACATACAGCTAGAATGAACTAATAGTCTTAAGTGCGAAATATATGCTCTTATGCGCCATCTATTAGTGCCTCATTTGCACTCACGCTTCCCTATGACTACTATGAAGTTGACCTTACGGTATATATAAGGATTTTTCGACTGAGAGTGGAGGGGGTAAGAATAATTTTTAAATTGAAGTTTTTTAATTTTTAAAAATTTATCTGCTCTCTGTAATATTCGAGGAAAGATATGGGGTTGTCTATTCTGACAAATTATTGTTCAAGTATTTTTGAAACAGTTTATAAACATTCTAAACAATATATTTGTTTAAATAATAATTTTTTTCCATGATTAGAGAAATGGCCAAGATGTATCCAAAGATACATTTAGATTCCTTCTGGGCCTATAAGTTCGTTCTGTCTATATGTCCGAATATGGAAATCCATTTTCGAAGGGTTATTCGGTATTCAGTGACATTGTTTAAGAATCATTTTTTTGGCCTTATTCGAAAATCTCCTAGAGATATGGCTGAGAAGAATCCAGATATGTATTTGGTTTTCCAATAGGACAATTAGCCTTCTTTAAATAAATTCCCCAATTTTCAAATCTATATGTATAGCTAAATTCAGGGTCGTAATTTTGTAATACGAAGAATGCGTTAGATCCAAAGTTCGGCATTCCAAAAGGTCACAAGTGGCTAGAATTGGCACCCGAAAAGGGCGAAAGCCCCTGTTAAGTGAAATAGATAAATAATATTGAAATATTTCAAATACTTCATTTAAATATCACACGAAACCCTCTTTATATGCGCACTTTCACTCATTTCTTTCACCAATTTCGTCCACACGGAATAAGATATTGATTTCAAACATGCGTTGCCTTACGAGATTCTTCGGTAGAGGTCAGCACGTTACGAGTAGTTTTACCATCACCGAGTTATTTTCACTTTTTTTTCTGCTGGAAAGATTGTTGCGGTTTTTTTTTTTTTATTTTTTTTTGGAAAATTGTTTTTTTTTCTTCCCCCCCCCCCCCCCCCCGGAGGAAAATATTTTGAAAGAGCAAAACAAAACGTATTTTTGCGAAGTTTGGCACGTTTTTCTTTTACTTTACATTCTTCACTCACTTCTTTCAACTATTTTTTGCTGTTTCTAATTAACTTTTACACCTACATAATGTATTATATGTATTATATTTAACGTATATTTCATCCTCCTATGAACCGCAGGGAGGTTCTTAGAAACTTTTAAAGTTGAGAGCGGATGTAAATCAAAAATTTTCCAATGGTTATTTTGTCTAGCAATACCGATCCACAAATTTCGAAAACATATTGCTTAACTTTGTTGACCTTTTATGCTCTACTATTAGCGCCCTTTCAAAGTTCTCTTGAATTTTCTCAAAATAAGATTTTCAGTATAAACTTCCCTCTGTGAGTAAGCCAATTTATTTGATGCATGTGAAGAAGCAAAGTGCTCATAAAGCTAGCACCAATAAAATCACATCCACTATTGAATACACCCACAGTACTGATGATCTAGCGTTTTCACAACTCTTCAAAGATAATACTTTCTTTAATCATAAAAGATACTAACCCCGGGCTATGAATTATTCTAGTATTTCGCAGCGATATTTACACTCATTTTCTGTAATTATGTATCATATACGGAATTCATTCTCATATTTCTGTATTCTGATTTGCTTTTATAATAAAATTATTATGGGCTCAAAAAGTGAACTTAAACTGAAAAATTATTGATACAATAACGGCGTTATTCCTAACTACATGTCAAATGCAATGAATAGTTGTATTGATTCATTTTGACATGCGAAAACTTCCATGACGAAGTGGATTGGGTGTAGTATGTAGCAGTAGTCGATTTAGTAGTATGTTCTGCTTTGGTGGAGAAGGGATTAAGGTTGATACAATTTCGTTAATTTAGTCTCCGCCTAGAATACTGGAAGGTGGCAAAGCATTCCAAGCTCAGCAAGAAGTGTCTTGCAACGTGAAGGCTCTTTGTTTCGGTAATCTCGACGGTAACCCACAGATAAAGTCTGGAGGACTTCTCAGTTAAGCTACTTCACTACTGGGAAACATTTTGTGAAGGGACGACAGCCAATGGAATTCTAGAACTAACTTTCTCGTACAAAATCGCTTAACTTTTTTCCCCCCAAATCTTCTCTAAAACGGGTGGGAACAGGGAAAAGAGAAAAATTATCTCATAAGCATTTTCATTGAAAGATGGTCCAGTATTTCGCGAAAAAAACCTTGTATCGCGATTTTTGAAAAACGATTATCCAGCATCCATTGAAAAAAAATGATTCAGCGTTTTTTAAGGTGATCCAGAATTTTTTTCAAAGTTGATTCAGCATCTTTTTAAAAATATGATTCACAACTTTTTAAAATATAATTCAGCATTTTTTGAAGAAGTAATTCAACGTTGTATCAGAAAAGATGACCCAGAATCTTTTTAAGATAGAAAATTCAGCATTCATAAAAAAATATGAACCAACATCCCTTCAAAAAATATGATACAGCGCTTTTTCAAAAAGATAGTCCAGTATTTTCTCAAAGTATGCGATACAGCATTTTTCAAAAATATAATTCCATATTTCTTCCAAAAAGTGATTCAACGAAAGAAAAGATACAATAAAAGATGAACCAGTATCTTTTCATGATAGAAAATTCAGCATTTATAAAAAAATATGATCCAACTTCCTTTCAATATATAAGATACAGCATCTTCTCGTAGAAAATGATCCAGCGCTTTATCAAAAAGATGATCTAGTACCTTTTGAAAATATATGATACAGCTTTTTTTAAATAGATAAAACAGCTTCTTTCAAAGAAAGGTGATCCAGCATATTTTGAAGAAAGATGATTAAGCACTTAAAAAAAAAATGATTCAGCACGTTTTCAGAAGGATGTTTCAGCATCTTTTTAAAATTGATAATCGGGCGTTATTCCAAAAAGATAATCCAGAATCTATATAAAATATATGATACAGCATTTTTCAAAATGAATTATGGAGCTATCTCTCAAAAAAGATAATCCAGCATATTTCGAAGAGAGATGATCAAGCATTTTTTTTAGAAGATGGTCCAGCACCTTTCCAAGAAAGGTGATCCAACGTTTTTCGAAAAAAGGATGATCCAGTATTTTTTCAGTGAAAATCGTTCAGAGTTTAAAACAAAATGATCAAACTTCTTTTCAAGATAGATGATCTAGCTTTTTAAAAAAAAAGATGATCCAGCACTTCGACAAAGAATATGATACAGCATTTCTTTGAAGAAGGTGATGCAGTGTTTTTTAAAGAAATTATCAAAAATCTTTTTAAAAAATATGATATAGCGTTTTTTCAAAAAGGTGATCCAGCGTTTTATTACCAGAATTTTTTGTAGATAGATGATCCAGCATTTCTTCAAAGAAGATTATATATCTTTCTTTAAAAAAAATTCTAGCACCTTTTCCAAGCTGACGATACAGCGATCTTTCAAAGAAAGATGATCTTAAAAAAAAATGAACCAGCGTTTTTTTAAAAGATATGATCCAGCATCTTTTCCAAGATATATTATATAGCATTTTTTAAAACAAGTTGCTTGAGAATATTTTCACAAAAATATGATTCAGCATTTTTTTTAAATATGATTCAGCATTTTTTCAAAAGAGTGATTTAACGTTTTGTCAGAAAAGATGACCCAGCATCTTCTCAGGGTAGAAAGTTAAGCATTTCTAAAAAATATGATCCAACAACCATTACAAAAAAATGATACAGTAACTTTTCGTAGAAAATGATCCAGCGCTTTTTCAAAAAGATAGTCCAGTATCTTTTCAAAATATTTGATATAGCATTTTTTCGGATAGATAATACAGCTTCCTTTCAAGAAAGATGGTCCAGCATATTTTGAGAAAAGATGACCAAGCATTTTCTGTTTGGAGGATTATCCAGCACCTTTTTAAGGAAGGTGATCTGAAGTTTCTTCAAATAAATATAATCCAGTATTTTTCCAATGAAAATCATCCAGAGTTTCAAACAAAATGGCCAAATTTCTTTTTAAGATAGATGGTATAGTTTTTTTGAAAAAAAATATGATCCAGCACTTCGGAAAAGAACATGATACAGCATTTTTTCAAAAAAGATGATCCAGTATCGTTTTAAGATAGAAGATACAGCATTTATTAAAAAAATTAAGTCAACTCTTGAAAATAAATCCATCTTTGTTTAAAAAAAGGTGAACTAGCAGATTTTTGAAACAGTTGATCCAGTGTTTGATGAGCATACAATATTCTAATAATTTGCGCGCCCCCCCCCCCATTTTTGAACAACACCACGGAATTTCATGTTCTCACAAAAGGCGAATAACTTTGGTATCTTTAAATAGTTTTCGGAGAGTTAAATTCAAATTTGAGTCCCTCTTGACGAAGTTCGAACTGAGTAATTGAAATTCTTAAAATTGCGATACATTTGAGAATTGCACATTAAAAAAAAGACTGGAAAGCAGAAATTTAAAAAGAAATTTTCATTAATTTTTTAAGAAAAAAGCTTTCGTCAAAATATAGTAAAAATAATCTAAATAATTTACTTTAAAAATGGGGGTTGTATTAGTAATAATATAAAGTAATAATGTGAATAGCATTAAAAGCGTGTGGCGTAAATATTGTACATTACATTTCTATGTTAAGAAAAATTTCATATTTACGCTGCACTCTTTTATTTTTAGTCACATTCTTCTTATTATATTATAACTGCCTCTTCCCTTTTGAAGTAAATTGTTTTCTTTCTTTGTACTATATTAAAAAAAAAACTTGTTTCAATTTTTCTCAAAATTTATGATGCATTATTTTGACAAAATTAGCCAGCATGTTTTAAGGAAAGATGATCTAGAATTTTTATAAATCTTTTTCGTAATTTTATAGGCCAAGATGTTGCCAAATCGGTTCTCGATCAAGAGGATCATCTGCTTTAGCTTTTATCAACTGAACCCTTCAACTTGTGGCATATTCAAGTTTCTAAGAAAAATTAGGAAATGAATTTACTGGAGGAGTTAGAAAATCCCTAAGTGAAACTGAGAAATGCATTAAAGCATGTATTGCACAAGTTTATTAAGTTCAGCGGCCATGTGCACAGTGAAGTTCCTTCTCTTTACTTTCTTCTTGAGGGTAATGAAATTCCTAAGTTTACCGATGAAAGCATAACCCTGGGGACAAAGAGTCTTCAATTTGATCATCTGGAAATTCGCTGATCTTACGTCTTGCTAACTTTTTCAGCAACTCGGATCAATCGACATTTCAGTGACTTTTTCTTGTTATCTCAAGTTTGTATCTGGGAGTACTTGCTCTTAGCGTGGAATAACTAAAAAAAAATGTCTTACCGAATCTTTAAGAAAGTCATTCAACATTTGGTTTGCTTTAGAGTCGGTTTTTGTTAGATAAAACCATGTTTTCGAATAAAATATGTTTGCCGATTTAGTCATTTCTTTCAATTGGGAAAAAAAGTTCTTAAGACATAGCGTTCTATCTGCAGGCACTTTGTATTTCTTAGGTTTTATGGGGGTTTAAGATATCGACGTGAGCTTTCAAGACAAACTACCTGGACATTCTTTCTCGAGGAAGCTCAGATACGTGCGGTTGAACACGTGTGAAGTATGGTGAGTGGAAAGGGGAAAGGTGGAATGCAAATGCACGAACAACTTTCCGCTCCTTTACGTGCATGTAATGTTCTTGAGAGACTAGTAAGCGATCGATATTTCTCAATTAATGGAAATAAATTGGATTATTTGATTCTGTACGTTTCGAGGGTACTTTTTTTCCAAGAACAGAAGTGAGGCGAAATTCTGGAAGTGGAAGTAGGGGAAGTGAGGAGGAATAAGGCGAGGGGAAATGAGAGGAGGGAAGAAGGGAAAATTTGTGCATGGGAAGTAGGGAAATTGAAGGCAAATGAGGGGTGGGGTACGAGGGAAATGTGGGAAGGGGATATTATGGCAGAGTAAATAGTAAGTAGTAAGATACCACGCTGAAAACACCAGTTCTCGTAAGATCACTGAAGTTAAGCAGTGTTGGGCGCGGTTAGTGCTTGAATGGGTGACCGTTTGGGAATACTGCGTGCTGTTGGCTCGTCGTGGGTGTGGTGAGCTCACACTAGTAGTACTAGTAATAAATAATCCACCTAGAAACACTACCCGAATCGGGTAGTGTCACGCCTACCCCGAAAGGGAAATGGCTCAATGGTATAAGAAAAAAGTAAGGGGAAGTAAGAGAAGGAGTAGTAGGGGAGTTGAGGAGAAGTAAGGGTTGGAGAAGTGATGTGATGCTACGGCGGTAGGAAGATTTAAATGAAATTAGGGAAAATGAAGCTTGTGCGAGTGAGCAGGAATGTCTGGTGGGTAACTGGAGGAATGTTAGTCAATAGAGGGAACAGGAAAAAGAATAAGGAAAGGCATTGAGGGGCGGGATGTAAGAGAAAATGAGGGGTGATGAGGAGATGGAAAGTATGGGAACTAGGGGAAGTGAGGAGAAATGTGGGTTGGAAAGTGAGAATAGTGGAATGTTAGCTGAGAAAGTGGAGCGTTAGTTGTGGAAGTGAGGAGAGGGAGAAGTAGGTGAGGAAATGAGGAACATGGAAAGTATGGAAAATGAGAGTTGGGGACGTGAGGGAAATGCTGGTTTGGAAAGTTTTCAAAGTGAGGGGCAATGTGGGTTAAGGAATTAGGGAAAGCGCAGTGTTGGCTGGGAAAGTGAAGTGTAAACTGTGAAGGAGAGGAAAGGAAGAAGTGGGTGAGAGATGAGGAGAATGAAAAGTATTGAAAATAAGGGTTGGGGACGTGAGGGAATGCTGGGTTGGAATGTTGCCTGAGTAAGGGGAAATGTGGATTGAGGAATTAGGGAAAGTGAAGTGTAAATTGGGAAAGTGAAGTGTTAGCAGTGGAATTGAGAAGAGGAAGAAGTAGGTAAAGAAAAATTTGGGGAAGGGATGGTAAGCGAAGGTTGAAGCGTGTGGATAGAAACTATATAAGGAAGTGGTTCAATGAACTTACTGAATGTCTTAAAAGTCTATTTTATAGAGTCCCCAAAAAACCGCATAGTAAAAAATTGGGTTTTCCATTTTTTTTCGAGCTGATTATCATTTTTTTAGTCAAGTTTAGTACAAAATTGTTCTTAGTATATAAAATATTACATTCTGCTGAGACTTGAAAATTGTTTGAACAATTTATTATACTTTTTAGGAATTATCTGGAAGAATATTAGAAAAGTCGCTGTTCTTTCTTAATTTTATACCTCGCTTTGAAATTTTTTGTAAGATCAGGGCAGTAATCAATTAAAGTTAACAAAAATTATTGATTGAAACATTTATTGTTAATTTTAATAATATTCTCTCTCAATAATGCTAGAAAGTTGCGGCTTTTCTGAAAGTATGGTGAGGTGATAATTATTATAAATTAACAAAAATAGTTAGATAAGCAAATGTTCATGTAAAAAAAAAATATTTTCTTGGAATAATGCCTGAAAGTTGCGGTTTTTTCTCAAATTTTCAACTTATTGTGCAATTTTCACCTTCAGTAATGTGATGATTATTTGCAATTCAACAAAAATAACTGTGCAAACAAATTCTCATTGTTTGTAACTATCTTCTACTATAGTAATAATGGACAGCTGCGGTGCTTCTAAACATTTGAGATTTCGTTCACTTTTTTAATATGGATGTAATGAACATAAATTCTCTTAGCAGTATGCCAAAAGTTTTTAGTTCTTTCCGAAATTTTTAACTTTTTGTTTTGAATTTTTGAATTTTGAATTCACCAACAATAATTATCTAAGCAGTTTCTTATTGCTCAAGACTGTCTTCACTTTTAGTGTTTCCAGAAAACTGTTTTCTTTCCAAAATGTTTAACTTTGATTTGACTCTTTATTAATGAACAAATAATGAATAACCAGCAGAGGAAATCATTTTTTGAATAATCTATTTCCTTTCTGTGCATATATTCTGCTGAAATATAATCAGAAATTTTCAATATTTATCAAATTTTCAATATAGTTCATATTCAATTTAACTTTCCCGTCAAGTAGACACTGAGAGCCTTTTTGTTAAAAAAAATATTCAAAACAATTAGCAAAAGAGAAAAAATACTTTATTCATAAAACATGAAATTGCATGGAATACTATTCAGAAAATATTCTGGTTGATGTTCTTTAATTATTTATTCATATCCAAAAAGTTAAAAAAAGATTAATATTACAGAAAAACACGCAATATTCTAACATTAGTCTAGGAAACGAAAATGAACAAGAACTTTAAAATTTCAGGAAAAAACCGAAACTTTTCAGACTTATTCCAAGAGAATGTTATGAAAAATGATAACAAATAAGTATAATTTTTACCAGTTAATTGAAATAATTATCACCTTAGTCTAATAGTAAAGTGGACTAAAATTTCAAAAATTGTTTTGAAAAACCGCGACTTTCTAACTATATTCTCACTAATATTAATATTAACAAAATTTGATAAATTTTGAATTTTTTGGATATCGTTCAAAGATACGTGAAAACCTTAAGAAATGTATGGATTTTCTAAAAGCGGACGTGTTGATTCGGATGAAAAAAAAAACTGAGTGATGAGTACAGATTAATTCGGATCGAAAAGGACTGAAGTTGACTTTCTTGTATGAATTCAGAGAGATGTAGAAGTCTGTAACAGAACGGATTTATTCTGATTGAGCGCACGGACTTAAGATTATTGAAAAGATTGAAATTTTCTTGGGATTAGTCTCGGAATTATTCAGATTGATTGCACGGATTGAAAAATATTCAAAGCTTGAAAACGTTAAAATTTGTTTGGGAGGAGTCTCCTAATGAAACGGACTTAATATGATTGAAAAGACTAAATTTTGCTTGGGATGAGTATCGGGATAATTATGATTGGGCGCCCGGATTGAGAAGGATTGCACGGTCGATTAGGATTGAAGTTTATGTTGACGCACCGATTGGAAGGGATTGGAAGGGACTGAAGAGGATTTGAAACATTGAAAATTCCTTGGGATGAGTCTTGGATTAATCTGGATTGAACATCGGGTTAAATGCTTGTTTCTGATTGGTGTGGGATTCAATCTGATTCATTCCAACTGAATTTCGAAAGGTCACACCGATTCAAAAGGTTGGAAGGCACAAACTAAAAAGAACGATTGTTTCGGATCAACGCGGATAGCTTCGGTTATGAATAATTTTGCGTAGAATTTTCTGGAGTTCAAACAAAAAAATCGTGATGCCCTCTAAAGGCAACATAGCTTTTCAAAATACTCTCTTGAATTTTTTTGAAACTAGAATGTTTCCTCTAAAATCTGATGGTACGTTAGCAAATCAAATTTTAACGAAAAATTTAATTTTCTAGTTAGCAAGCGAATTACCCATCCCGTGTGTTCCGGGTTGTAAAGTTCCATAGGAAACCAACTTTACTCGTAATCCAATTTAATCGGGAGTAGGCTATAGTTTGTCCTGATTCACCACGATATGAGTAAACACTGTCCAACACGCAAACAGGTCCATAATCCCAGGAATGGGGCTTTGTCAAGTGATTTTGATGCATGGAATATTTTTCCTCGAGTAACCATTTTTATTTAACTATTTCACCAGACTATACAAATTTGTACACCTTTTTAATAATACTAACGCAATATATTATGTTTCTGAAAAACCATCCTGTGGTTCCAAAATTTTTATTCATATAAAATCTGAAAATATTTCGAAATTATTACCAACAATATTCTACACCCAGCTTATTAATAAGAAATTTTATCTTTTTAATACGCATTATTATTTGACATACTTACAAGGTGTTTTATATAATAATAAAATGTAATAGCACTTGAAAAAAAAAACATTTTCCAAGTACGGAAGTTTTAAAACATGTTAGAGGTAAGGTATAAACTTCAGTGATAACTTGTAATTGAATAAATAAAACAAGTTTGTGCATATAACGTAACCGGGAAGTTATTTTCAAAAGATTTCCCAGGGCTACAATGTTTTCAGGAATTTCAAGGGGTTCTGCTAGGAATTTAGGCAGTTCAGAGAATTTATAAGAATTAGAAAAATTTAAAAGAATTAGAGAATTTCAGGAATTTAGAGAATTTTACGAACTCAGAGGCTTCATAGAAATCAGAGTAATCTTCAGTTGAATTCACAGAATTCAGGGAATTTAGGAAATTTAGATTTATAGAATGAATAATATTCAGGGAATTCAGAGCATTCAGAGAATCAATTAAATTCTTAGGATCAATTGAATTCCTATACCTAATTGAATTATTGTAACTTATAGAATTAATTAGATTAATATAAGTGATTAAATTTATAGAATTATTTTATTTGAATTCGTAAAATTGATTAATTCATTGAAATAATTAAATTCATGTAATAAATCATGTTGTTAGAATTTTGAGAATTCATAAAATCCATTGTATTTATATAATTCGGAAAATGCAGAATTCATTGAATTCATAGAATTCAGAGAATTCATAAAATCCAAAGAATTCATAACATTTAAGGAATTCATGAAATGCATTTAATTCATAATATTCGAAGAATTAAGAAAATTGATAGAATACAGAGAATTCATAGAATTCAGGGAATTAGAAGAAAGCAGGAAATTCAAAGAATTGAGAAAATTCTGAGAATTCACGAAACTCAGAGATTTTCCGGAAATAAAAGAATTTCATTAATTTATGGAATTTTTGCATTTCATAGAATTTGGGAAATTTGTAGAATTTCCAGAATTTATAGCATACAAGGAATTTATAGCATTTCGAGAATTTATCACCATTCAGGAATTCCTAGAAATCGGGAAAGTTATAGAATTTGAGAAATTCATCCCATTTTTGGAATACACAGAATTTTAGGAATATGTTGAGAATATCGCCGAGAATATTTTATATCCATCTCATTCATTAGGAATTTGGTCTTTTCAATTGCATTATCACTTGGAATAGTAACAAGGTGTTTTATATAATTATTAAACACTTTTGGAGAAAAAAACCTTTCTCAAGTTAAAAAAGTTAGAGGTAAGGAAACATAACATTCACGATTTTTCCAAAATTCCGCAATTGAAATTTTTTCATTTTATTTTGACTCTGTCCACCAGCAAGATATTGATTGATTCCTTCCAAATCTTATACACGTTACAAGGAACCCAAGAGGAATCTTTCCGGTGCTAAGCCGTTTCCAATTCATATTTTTTTTATTACGTAATCCCTTGAAATCACTAGAAATCTTTCAAAATCACTTGCAATTCCTGGAGGTTCGTCGAAGAACTGTTATGCTTTTGAAATTCTTTGAGCCCGCTTGGAATGTTGTTTAAGATTCATAAATATTTTTCAATATTTAGAAATCCTATATAATCTTTGCAATTCCGCAAAATAACTGAAGAGTCTTCTTTGAAAAAAATCTTAGTCGGTGATATTCTCAATTAACTTTCCGTTCTTCTTACCATCCTTCAGGTAATATTACTTCCACAAATTTGACGTCAATGATGGGAAAGGCAACTTAAATTATCTAAATTATAAATTTATATTAGAACATAGCTGCAGCGAGGGAAAGAACATATTCGTTCATCGCGTATGCATAGAACAGACAGGTTTGGAGACAGCCAGAATTAAATTCCGACCTAACGAAATGCCCATTTAGTTCAACCATGAGAATGGAATGTCCATGTTCCAATGTTCTATCTAGGATGATATTAAGACAAAATGTTACTGATCAAGTTTTCTAAATACTGAAAGAAATTGAGACTCTTACAATTGTTTATATAAGCTTGAACCCTTGTTATAATAATGTTTCATTGAGAAAAATTACCTCAACTTGAATCTCTCTGAAGACTATTGAAGTAGGATTAAAAAAATCGGAGTCAGTCTACTTCAGTGAGCTCTAGCTCATCAGCAAATATCTTCGCTGATACTGATACAGAAGATATGGATATGTAAGGTTTTCTGAATCAAATAACCTTCTTTCTAATATCATGAAATAGAACAACAAGTGAATACAAAACCTTCCGCCCTTTGATGTTTACACACTATCATTAAACCCTTGAATAGACTGCAGGTAAAGAATAATTGTGCATGTATACTCGATCTTGCTGAGGTTGAAGCTTCTTATTAGGGACAAGGTATGGGGCAGACGGGCTTCTCATCAAAAGGAAATTCTCAAGGATAGCATAGTCACGCTCCTATTTGACTGACGTGCAATGCATACACCACTCCACTCCACTCATCAAGGTCGTATCATCCTTTTCCGCGATGACACGCTCTCATAAACTGGAACTTGAAAATCTTGTTAAGGGGTGAAGCCAAAGCCGTACACAGTCACGCTCTTTCCTTTTGCGTCAAATCGTTAATGTGACTCTGTACAGCAAGAAAACATAACGAAGGTAGAATTAGCGAAAAGCGCAGAGGCTCGGTAATGGTAGAAACCGCAGAAAATCTCGTCGAGTCGTGAAGATGAACTGAATGACTATCAACTTAGGAACTACATCTCTAGTTTCACGTTTCTATTGTAAGAAATAGAAAAATCTGCATGGAGATACATAAAGAATGAAAGAAACTACAAAAAAAATGAGAGAACGTAGAAAAATTGTTCATACTGGAGTCGCTTCTTTTTAATCACGAATCATTTGTCTCGAGATTCATGGGATGCAAACGAGCAACTCTAGGAGAGGAAAGGACCCTGTCAGGTGGACTCGGTTATTGCAGGTTTAATTTCATTTTCATTGAGCCTTTGCTTATTCACCAGAGCTGAGACATTTTTGCTCCCTTTCATTTTTTTTTTAAGATTTTCATTTGGGTCTCGGGAAATGTAAAACTCGATTCAGGAATAGATTTGCCAAGCGATGAGAAATGGTAAATTAATGTAGAATGTATTCCGATTTCAAGCTAATTTCGTTCAGATTTTTTTTCTCTTACATTCTTAACATTTTGGTATCTTGGAAAATGTTCTGAAAAATATTCAATAGTGGCAATTATAAATCGTTAGAACTCGCGTCCAGAATTTAATTTTTGCCCGATTTGTGTCACGAGGGGATGCCTTTCCCTTTAGTTCATCCATGGAAGTAAAATGACCATGCTTGAATCATTGACGAAGGATGCTATTACATCAAGGACTTAATTTATATGATTTTGAACATTTCTCCAAATACCCTGTTTTACTTAATGAAGGAACATTCAATTGATTTGCTCGTAGAAGCTTATTAGTTTGCTCCATCTCCGGAAACAGACAATAGTTTTTTTTATCCTCGCTCGCGTGCAATTAGTGACGTGCAGAGTACAGCAGCAATCACCTCAATTTACTATTGATTCGATGAGTCGAAACTTGGAAGAAAGATAAATCAAGAAGACGCTCCAAGGAACTCGCGAGCTTGTAATCCGAGGTTTCTAGAAAACAAGCTCAATTAGTTCTATACGCGATGGGTGGCAAGCATGCTGTGAACCAGCCTTGAGTTTGTCTTGCTTAGGAGCAACTCTTGAAATTTATGTTTGACACTTCCAATCTCAAATTCAGCTGAATCCTTTTTGGATGAAATCTTAGTCCTACTTGGAAATTTCGTAATAAGCTCAACACATGAAAGCAGACAAATTTCTACGATTTGAGTAAATAAGTCATTTTAGTTAGTCACTTTCCCTGAAGAACAGATAGTTTTATAGATAAAAAAAATCATCAAAGTTATTTCTTTAAAAGGAACCACAAAAATGAATTTCTTTCAGAAAGTATTCAGTATGGTGATTAGAACAGAAGTTCCCATACGTCTGGCTTTTGAAATTTTGATTTACTCCGCACTTTGTCCACATCTTGATTCCGTATTTTAATTAACTCAAAAAGTTGATGATTGCAGTTCTTTGCGAATAGTTTTAAAGTGATTCGAATAATCTTAATTTGTGGCATTCCATGAATTATCCGAATTCGTTAAATTCAGATAATTCAAGGAATCAGAAGGAATTCAAGATAATTCAGGGAATTTAGAAGAATTGACGGAATTCAGAAGAACTAACGGAATTCAAAATAATTAAAGGAATTCGAAAAATGTAGTGAACTTAAAACAATCAAGGCATTCCAAGAATTCAGGGAATTCAGAAAAATTGAAGGAATTCAGCAAATTTAAGGATGTACGAGAATCGAAGTAATTCAGAGAATTTGGAAGAATTAGAGGAATGTTGAAGAATTGAAGAAATTCAAACAATTTCAGGATTTTCAAGAATTTCAGGAATACAAAAAATGCAGGTTATTGATCGAATTCATGAAGTGAATTGAATTCATAGAATTATTTGAAAACTTAGAATTATTTGAATTCATAGAATTGAATCAATTGATAGAATTAATTGAATTATTTAAAGTCAGGAAATTAAAGAATGAAGAGAATTTGGGGCATTCAGTCATTCAGGAAATTTTATGAATTAATTTCATTCCTAGAATCACTTAATTCAGAAAATTAATTTAGTTTAGAGAATTCAGGCAATTCATTCAATTAATTAAATTCAGAGAATTGAGGAAATTCATTTAATTCATTGTATTCAAGAAATTCGGGGAATCTATTTAATTCATAGAATTCAAAGAATTCAGGAAATTCAGAAAAATCACAGAATTATGAGAATTTCGGGAATTCTATAAATTCAGGAATTTCTGAGAATTTCCGGACTTCATAGAACTTAAGAAATTTCATAGCATTTGAAAAATGCACAGAATATGGGAAATCTATAGAATTTTGGAAATTCATAGAACTCAGAGAATTCAAAGGCATTCAATAAATTCGGAAGAATTAAAGTAGTAGAGAGACTTTCAGGATTTTCGAGAATCGAAAGAATTTAGAAGAATTGAAGGAATTCGAATAATTTCCGGTTTTTCTATTTTCCTTTAACTCTTCTCAATTCCTTCAATTCTTCACATTTCTCTCCATTCCTCTAATTCCCTGAATTCCTTCAATTCCCAATAATCCTCAAATTCTCTGAATTCCTTCAATTCTTCTAAATTCTCTGAATTATAGGAATTTTCCAAATTTTATGAGTTTCACCAATTCGCTGAATTTTCCGAATTCTATTAATTTTCCAAATTCTTAGAATTTTTGGAATTCCGTGAATTAGGCAATTCTGTGAACTTTCTAAATACCCTGAATACTCTGAATTATATCAATGAAATAAATTTCCTGATTTTCCTGAATGCAATGAATCAAATGAATTTAGGAATTCATTCTTTGAATCCAATTAATTCAAATAGTTCCAATAATTTCAATAATCATAAGAATTCAATTGTTTCTACGAATTCCAATAATTTTATAAATTCAAATAATTCTATGAACTCTATGAATTCTATAAATTTCCCCGATTCCATGAATTTTCCAAATTGAATGAATTTTATAAATTTAAATTCCGAATCCTCTGAATTCCCTTAATTTTTTAATTCACTCGATTCTCGAAAATCCTGACATCCTATGAATTCCTTATATTTTTCTGAGTTTCTCAAATTCTACGGAATTCTCTGGATATAATGAATTCTCCAAATTTTATGAATTTTCCAAATTCAGTTACTTGTATTAATTCAATTAATTCTATAAATTCACTTAATTTTACGAATTCATTCAATTCTATGAATTCAATCCATTCTTGAAAATCTTCACATTCCCAAATTCACTTAATTCCTTCAATTATTTTTAATAGCTTTCGTCCATCTGAAGTCCCTGAATTACTACCGAAAATTAAGCCATTTACATGGCAAAAGTAAGTAGGAAATGTGCAGGAGAAGTGATAGACTCTAAATCAGGGAATTCGCTGGAATTCAGAAGATTTCAAGTCTTTTATGAGACTTCAAAAGAATTTGAAAGATATTCAGAGAATGCAGAGCAGTTTGAAAGAATTGGAAAAATGCACAGAATTCGAAGAACGCAGAAGGATTGGAAAAAATCCAAGTCAATTCAAAATATTTGTAAATCAATAATATACTAAGCCAGGAAGTATTAATTACCATACTTGTGTACTGTTTTCCAATTAGGTATGCGTACCAAAATAAGGGCCGAACTGAAATAATAGTGTTTATTTTTTCTAAGACCAACTTCAGCGTGGTTGTTCATTCATCCTAATGGTAAAAATCTAAATGGAAGATGAAATACGATTATATGTCGAGGATTTTAAAGAACTGTAAAATATCTTCATTACTTTTTAGAAGGTTTTAAAAAAACTTGCACTGTTTTTTTTTTGTTTTTTTTTTATTTGACATCATAGCTCTGAAGAAAAATCTTCCTTTTACGATGGGATATAAACACAGAGGTACCTTCCAGTAATTTTTCTCATCACATTTTCACGTCCACTTTTTACATGCATCGTATATAACTTTTCCACATTTTCCATTTGGTTGCCTTTACCTAGTTTCCTTCCAGTGGAAGAGCTGTTTAATTTTCTGAAGAAATTCGACAGGAACTTTACGCAAAGAATTCAAATCATCACATTTTTAAATTCAGTGGAACATAGAATCCAGAAGTGGAGAAAGTGCGAAGTAAGTCGAAGAAATAAAAAGCCAGTGGTATAAGAACGTTTTTCCCAATTACCGCACTAGGAAATACTTGGGAGATATTCATTTCTCTGGTTCATTTTGAAAAAATACCTTTGATGATTTTTTTAATCTATGAAAATATATCTCCTCTAGGGAAAGTGACTAACTGAAATGACTAGTTGACTCAAATCGTAGTTTTCATTTGGTGTTTAACTTATCGCAAAATTTCCATGTTGGGTTAGGATTCAATAGAATTTAGATAATGATAATTAATGGAATTGAGAGAATTTAGGAAATTTGTAGAATTCGGATGATTCATGGAATTTGGGAAATTCGCGGAATTTGGAAAATTCGTGGAATTTGGGAAATTCGTGGAATTTGGAAAATTCACAGAATTCGGGAAATTCATTGAATTCGGAAAATTCATAGAATTTGAAAAATTCATAGAATTTGACAAATTCATAGAATTTGAAAAATTCATAGAATTTGAAAAATTCATAGA